>CM062826.1:14897220-14988616 GCA_031772345.1 Himalopsyche anomala | reverse complement strand
TCAGTAATAGTGAATGCGCTAGCCATCTTGCATGCATCAATCAGAAATGTAAAGACCCTTGTCCTGGAACATGTGGGTTCAATGCTGAATGTAGAGTTGTTAGCCACTCACCAAACTGTTTCTGCCCTTCATCCTTAACGGGCGATCCTTTCACACGTTGTGATGCTATTCAAGGTATTTGCTTTCTTTGCTTGTTTTTTTACATGAACTTCCACATTTCAGATTGTTTATTTTCTTAACAGTGAATTGGTTTATGCTGGTTATTCACGGCTTTATTAGATTTGGCTTTTTAATTCATTTTATACAGGTTTTATGAAATCGTTCATCAATCAAATTAACTTTGGAAAAACCCCGACTTCATTTTTGTTTTGTTTTGTTAGTACCGCCATTGCAAGAACAATCTACTCCATGCTCTCCATCACCATGTGGTGCAAATGCGGAGTGTCGCGAACGAAATGGAGCTGGTTCTTGTATGTGCCTACCAGATTACTTTGGAAATCCGTATGATGGATGTCGACCGGAATGTATCTTGAATTCCGATTGTCCCTCGAACAGAGCATGCGTGAGAAGCAAATGTGTGGACCCATGTCCCGGAACATGCGCTACTAATGCCATTTGCCAAGTCGTCAATCATCTTCCATCGTGCCAATGCCCTACTGGATACATTGGTGATCCTTACCGATATTGTTCACTACAGCCTAAACGTAAGAATTGTTTATTTGTTATTAGTATATTTGAATTTAAATTTTACTTTTTTTTTTCCATCAATTTTTTTGAAAACTGCTATTTGTTTATTGGTTTAATTTTTATAGATTCCTTTTTTTGTAACAGTATTCTGGTAATGGTCAAACAGTTATGTCATTATTTCTCATTAATTCACAATATTTGGCACTATGAAATAACTATAAATACTAACATTACGAGTAATTTGATAAATGAACATTTTTTTATCATTGAAAACAGAGGAAGATCCCCCACCGTCAAACCCTTGTAACCCTTCGCCTTGCGGACCTAATAGCCAATGCAGAGAGGTCAATGGTCAAGCAGTATGTAGTTGCTTGCCAGAATATGTAGGCTCGCCTCCGTCGTGCAGACCAGAATGCACTATAAGCTCTGAATGCTCTTTGTCGTTGGCTTGCGTAAACAGAAAATGCCTGGATCCTTGTCCAGGATCTTGCGGTTCAAACGCAAACTGTCAAGTGGTCAACCATAGTCCAATATGCTCATGCAGAGAGGGTTATACAGGAAACCCATTCACTACATGCTATTCAAGTAAGTTATATAATAGAAATTCATATTTCGATAATCTAATAAGCAGAGGTTTTCTAGTCATTCTAAATTAGCGTTTTACATTTTAATAACATTCGAGGTAATCAAAAAATGAAATTATTACTATTCTAAATTATTAAATGCTTAATAAAAAAGCAGTTTAATAAAAATGTTTCCAACTTATGAAGGGCTGAGTCTTGAGAACTATATATTTTTTTAACTCAATTAATTATCAATTTCAGTACCTGTAGAAATTCCACCGAAAGAAGAAGCATACCGAAATCCTTGCGCACCATCGCCATGTGGACTGAATTCGCAATGTAGAGATATCGGCGGTGTACCATCATGCTCGTGTTTACCAACCTACATCGGAAGCCCACCAAATTGCCGTCCGGAATGCACAATAAATTCAGAATGTGCTAGTAATAAGGCGTGTATGAATGAAAAGTGCCGGGATCCATGCCCGGGCTCATGTGGGCAAGGAGCACAGTGCGCTGTTATTAATCACACGCCTGTTTGCACATGCCCAGAAGGCTACACAGGAGATCCGTTTACAAACTGTTATCCTAAGCCATCACGTAAGCCATTTTTTCAATATTTTGTAGTTCTCTAATGTTTTCATTGATACAATAAATTGAAAATCTTCTATAAGACGGACTAAAAGCAGCTAAAATATACTTTCAGCACCTGAACCCCCACCGGCAACAGATCCTTGCAATCCATCACCGTGTGGACCGAACGCTCAATGTCGAGACGGAGTATGTAGTTGCCTTCCTGAATACCAAGGAGATCCATATGTAGGATGTAGACCAGAATGTGTGGTCAGTGCGGATTGTCCCAGAGATAAAGCATGTATGCGAAACAAGTGTGGAGATCCGTGCCCCGGAACATGTGCTCAAAATGCACGATGTGATGTTATCAATCATATACCAATGTGCAGCTGCCCACCAGGATTTAATGGAAATGCATTTGTTGAATGCAGACCTGTACAGGGTAAACCTAAATACTTTGTCCTTTAAGATACCATTTATATATATTAAAATTCGTATCATTATAAATATTGTTGCATAATTATGTGATTAGCATCTCTAATTTATTACTTTCGATGGATTCGGCGGTAACTTTTTGGAAGTTCATTTTAATGTTAAATAAAATAACTTAGATTATTCTACGTATTGTGTTTCAAAATGTGACACGTGTTTAGCCACTTTCAGAGGCATCCTCAGAGAACTACTTAAGCAATCATTTGCAAAAGTAGTTGTCTGAGGATGCCTCTAAAAGAGGCTAAACACGTGTCACATTTTGTAACACAATACGTGGAATAATCTAAGTTATTTCATTTTATATTATCTCTAATTTAACTCATTCTTAATTCAGCTCCTGTTGTAACCAATCCCTGCAATCCGTCACCCTGCGGACCTAACAGTCAATGCAGAGAAATCAATGGTCAGGCAGTGTGCTCTTGCGTGCAAGGTTTCATCGGTAGCCCTCCCACTTGCAGACCCGAATGCGTGGTCAGCTCAGAATGTCCCCAGAACGAAGCATGTAGTAATCAAAAGTGTAGAGATCCATGCCCCGGTACTTGTGGCCTGGGGGCTAGATGCGAAGTCATAAACCACAATCCGATATGTACATGCCCACCGAGGTTTACTGGTGATCCGTTTGTGAGATGTCAACCTATACGTAAGTATTTTTTGACTGCTGGTATACATACTAACGGTAACATAATATATAATTTGGAATATTTGAATATTTGAAATATATTTTTTTTTTTTATCGCAGCCGAAGTACCGCCAGTGATTGTAAACCCATGCCAGCCGTCTCCGTGTGGTCCTAATTCTCAATGTAAGGAAATCGGTGATTCACCATCCTGCTCATGTTTGCCTGAATTTGTGGGCTCACCACCTAACTGCAGACCAGAATGTGTCAGTAATAGCGAATGTACCAGTCAGTTAGCATGTATCAACCAAAAATGCAAAGACCCTTGCCCGGGAGCGTGTGGAGCTAATGCTGAATGCCGTGTGGTCAGCCATACGCCGATGTGTATTTGTTCTATTGGATTTACCGGTGATGCGTTCACACAGTGTAACAGACAACAAGCCGACCCCATCCCACAAGAGCGTCCCACACCCTGCATTCCTTCACCCTGTGGTGCAAATGCAATATGTAGAGACCAGAATGGAGCCGGTGCTTGCACTTGCCTTCCAGAATATTTCGGAAACCCTTATGAAGGCTGTCGACCCGAATGCGTCCTTAATTCAGATTGTGCTTCAAACAAAGCTTGCTTACGCAATAGATGTCAAGATCCTTGCCCAGGAACGTGTGGTCAAAATGCCGATTGTCAAGTTATTAATCATCTACCATCATGCACTTGCCGATCTGGATATACTGGGGATCCGTTCCGATTCTGCAATGTATATCAAGAACGTAAGATATTTTTTATTATCATTTGTTATGTGCTATTATCAAATTTTAAATCTTAAATGAATCAATTATTGTAATATTTTTAATTGATTTATTTTTCTTTGTTAACATATCTCGAATGATTTACAGCAGTAAAACCAGAGCCTGTTGATCCATGCAACCCATCACCTTGTGGACCCAATAGCCAATGTAAGGTGATCAATGGCCAAGGAGTGTGCTCTTGTTTACCAAATTACATGGGATCACCGCCAGCTTGTAGACCAGAATGTGTGGTCAGCTCAGAATGTCCACAGGACAAGGCTTGTTTCAATCAAAAATGTACAAACCCATGCCCTGGCCCTTGCGGTCAAAATGCACGATGCGATGTTAATAATCACAGCCCGATATGCTCATGTAATCAAGGATTCACTGGAGACCCATTCTCTAGATGTTACCCAATACCACGTGAGTGTTCTCTTCATGTTGAATGTTATATATGTTATTTTTACCATGTGTATCGAAACCTTTTTCTAACAGATTTTTTTTTCTAGCACCACTACCTCCTCAACAAATTGAGCCTTACCGAGACCCATGTGTTCCTTCACCTTGTGGCCTTAATTCTCAATGCAGGGACATCGGTGGAGTACCGTCTTGCTCTTGTCTACCAACATATATAGGAAACCCTCCCAATTGCCGGCCTGAATGTACCATAAATCCAGAATGCCCCAGTGACAAGGCGTGCATGAATGAAAAATGTCGTGACCCATGTCCAGGCTCGTGTGGGTTAGCCGCCCAATGCGCTGTTATTAATCACACACCAGTATGCACATGCCCTGAAGGCTTTACGGGTGATCCATTCACCAATTGCTATCCTAAACCTCCACCACGTAAGCACACAGTTTTCATTATTATAGCAATGTATTGAGTGCGGTATGAGTGTATCAATATTTTTTAATTCCTGTTTTTCATTTTAGCCTCTCCGCCAGAAAAATCAGACCCATGCAATCCATCACCTTGCGGCCCGAATGCTCAATGCAGAGATGGTGTATGTACCTGTCTTCCAGAATACCAAGGCGATCCATACACAGGATGCAGACCTGAATGTGTTGTTAGTGCAGAATGTCCAAGAGACAAAGCATGCATACGTAATAAATGTGCGGATCCTTGTCCCGGTACATGCGGTCAGAACGCACGTTGTGATGTTATCAACCATATACCAATGTGTAGTTGTCCTGTTGGATTTGATGGAAATGCCTTTTCTGAATGCAGACCTGTACAAGGTACTTATATTATACTGTAACCTTCGAATAGTTACGTATAAATAAAAAAAAAAACTCTTGCTAATCTTTGTGATTGTCGTTGTAGCTCCAGTGAAAACGAATCCATGCAATCCATCTCCATGCGGTCCTAACAGTCAATGTAGAGAAATTAATGGACAGGCAGTGTGCTCATGTGTTCAAGGCTATATAGGTAGCCCGCCATCGTGCCGCCCTGAGTGTGTTATCAGTTCAGAGTGCCCACAAAATCAGGCGTGCAGCAACCAAAAATGTAAAGATCCGTGCCCTGGTACTTGTGGACTAGACGCCAGATGTACAGTTGTAAATCACAATCCGATTTGCTCATGCATGCCAGGATATACTGGAGACCCATTCTCTCGGTGTTACGTTATTCGTAAGTATCATAATTTATTTAA
Source organism: Himalopsyche anomala (assembly GCA_031772345.1). Classification (NCBI taxonomy): domain Eukaryota; kingdom Metazoa; phylum Arthropoda; class Insecta; order Trichoptera; family Rhyacophilidae; genus Himalopsyche; species Himalopsyche anomala. The sequence goes on along the minus strand of CM062826.1, from coordinate 14,983,251 downwards.
GACTGTAATCACTACTGAATTATTATTTATTTGTTTATATATTTCCAAAATCTTCAAATGCTTAATAAATATATTTTTTAGCCCCTCCACCTCCGCCTGCGGATCCTGTCGATCCTTGCAATCCATCACCTTGCGGACCAAACAGCCAATGTAGCCCACAAGGCGATTCGTATTCGTGCTCGTGCTTGCCAACATTCATCGGCACTCCTCCGAATTGTCGTCCAGAATGTGTGTACAACGGAGATTGTTCTTCGAACTTGGCTTGTATTAGACAGAAGTGTAAAGACCCCTGTCCCGGATCGTGCGGCCTTAACGCCCAATGTAATGTAATCAACCACAGCCCATCGTGTACTTGCACTCAGGGCTTCACTGGAGATCCGTTCGTGCAGTGTATCGTCATACCTACGCGGCCTGCAATGGATAGAAGTGATCCTTGCTATCCGTCACCCTGCGGAGCAAATGCTATGTGCAGAGAGCAAAATGGTGCTGGATCATGCACATGTTTACCAGAATATTACGGTAACCCGTATGATGGTTGCAAACCAGAATGCGTACTAAACTCTGATTGTCCATCGAACAAAGCTTGCATTGGAAACAAATGTAAAGATCCATGTCTTGGAGCCTGCTCTTCAAACGCCATCTGCCAAGTAGTGAATCATGTACCAGTATGCACGTGCGCTGTCGGATATACTGGAAATCCATTCCAGTACTGTAACCGACACATAGAAAGTGAGTTGAAATTGAGTGATATGTTTTTTATTGCCATTAATTCATTTATAATTGATTTGATGTTAATTGTTCAATTATTTTTCCAGCTTTAGCAACTCCACCGCCTGCATCCCCGTGTGAACCAAATCCTTGCGGACCGAACTCTGTATGTAAAGTAAATAACAATCAGGCTAGCTGTTCATGTTTGCCGACTTTCGTTGGCAGCCCACCGCAGTGTCGTCCGGAGTGCGTTGTCAGTTCAGAATGTCCGTCAGATAAGAGCTGTAATAATCAAAAATGCATAAACCCTTGTCCAGGAACTTGTGGAACGGGTGCAACATGTCAAGTTGTAAACCATAGCCCTATTTGCTCTTGCGATGTCGGTTACACTGGAAATCCATTCACTAGATGCACACTAATTCCACCACGTAAGATTAAAAAAATATGCTCTATTATATTACATCATCTTCAAACTTTAACTTTAGAAATATATGTATATCAACAAATTCAATTGGTTACTTCATCATTTTGGTAATTTTCAGCACCCGAAGATGTCATTGAAATAAACCCTTGTGTTCCATCTCCTTGTGGACCTAATTCTATATGTCAAACGATCGGCAATGTTCCATCTTGCTCATGCTTATCGACGTTCATTGGAAGTCCACCGAATTGCAGACCAGAATGTTCATCTAATTCAGAATGCAGCAGCCAACTTGCCTGCATCAACAGCAAATGCCAAGATCCTTGTCCAGGCTCATGCGGACTGAGCACAAGATGTTCAGTTATCAGCCACACACCTATTTGCTCATGTCTCGATGGATACACTGGAAATCCATTCTCAAGCTGTTATCCTATTCCACCTGGTATGTTCTATAGTGCTTAGTAAAACAGTATTGGTTTGAGCATCTCAATAAAATATCATACTGGTATTAATTTCAATTTCATATTTTTTACAGCGTCTCCACCGGTAGAAAAAGATCCATGCAATCCATCACCGTGTGGCGCAAATGCAAAGTGTGACAACGGACAGTGCACATGCCTTGCTGAGTACTTTGGCGATCCTTATACTGGCTGTCGCCCAGAATGTGTTGTCAATGAAGAATGTATGAAGAGCAAAGCTTGTATGAGAAATAAATGTGACAATCCATGTGTAAATGCATGCGGACAAAATGCTGCATGTGATGTAATCAATCACGTGCCCATGTGTTCATGCCCTGCTGGCACTACTGGAAATGCTTTTGTCAGCTGCAGCCCGTATCAAGGTAGTCATCGGTGTTTTAATTCAATATGTTTTTTTATTTTTTAATCAATAACATAAACAGTTACTCATGTATGTTTTTTTATCACAGCACCAGTGGAAACTCACCCGTGTCAACCATCACCGTGCGGCCCCAACAGCAATTGTCATGAAATAAATCAACAAGCTATGTGCTCCTGCGTTACGGGTTACATCGGATCACCGCCCACGTGCCGCCCAGAGTGCGTGACCAGCACTGACTGTCGACTCGTACAAGCGTGCTTGAATCAGAAATGTATCGATCCTTGTCCTGGAACATGTGGCTTTAACGCCAGGTGTCAAGTGTTAAATCATAATCCGATTTGCTCTTGCGACACCGGGTATACTGGGGATTCATTTGTTCGATGCCTTCCTATACGTAAGGACACCGCTATATTCCAAAGTTTTCCATATTATAACTTTCACATAGTGGGATTGTAATTTTTAAATACTTATTTTGTAGAAAAACAACCTGAACCTCCACGCGATCCTTGCCAACCGTCTCCATGTGGACCTTACTCTGAGTGCAAAGTAATTGGAGATTCTCCGTCGTGCAGTTGCTTACCAACCTATGTCGGAGTTCCTCCATATTGCAAACCTGAATGCACCAGCAATAATGAATGTCTTTATAATTTGGCTTGCATCAACAACAAATGCAAAGATCCTTGCCCTGGAACTTGCGGTCAAAATGCTGAATGCCGTGTAGTGAGTCACTCTCCAAATTGCGCCTGTATCTCTGGATATGTTGGCGATCCATTTAGGCAGTGCATTCTGCCAGAAAGTGAGTATACTCAAATAAAAAACTTGTAGTATATATTGAAATCGTTGATAAAAAACCTAAAATTTTAAATTCAGTTTCAGTTCCCAGGCCGGCCGATTTGATCAATCCGTGCCTCCCTGATCCATGCGGAGCGAACGCTGTCTGCCGTGAACAAAACAGAGCCGGATCGTGCTCATGTTTACCAAACTACTTCGGAAATCCTTACGAAGGGTGCAGACCGGAATGCGTTCTCAACTCTGATTGTCCATCAAACAAAGCGTGCGTGCAAAGCAAATGTGTTGATCCATGCCCCGGAACGTGCGGCCAAAATGCCATGTGCCGAGTTATTAATCATGTACCATCATGCACTTGCATCCCCGGTTACACTGGAGATCCCTTCAGATATTGCAATCCTCAGCCACCAGGTAATTGTATTCCCAATTATACATTTTTATTTTGGTGTTTATTATTCCATATCATTTAATGTGAATTAAATATTTTAGCAGACATAATAGTGCCATCAGACCCATGTAGTCCATCGCCTTGCGGACCGAACAGCCAATGCCAAGTAACAAACGGACAAGCTGTATGTTCGTGTCTAGCAGAATTTATTGGAAGTCCTCCAAATTGTAGACCGGAATGCGTTGTCAGCTCTGACTGCTCAGTGGACAAAGCGTGCTCTCTGCAGAAATGTATAAATCCATGCCCGCAACCTTGCGGTTCCAACACGGAATGCCGAGTGTATTACCACAGCCCTGTGTGCACATGCATAAAAGGATATACTGGAGATCCATTTTCATCTTGCTATTTGATTCCAAGTGAGTGTGATATTATTTTAACCATCAAAAAAAAGTTAATTTTCTATAAATCATAATTTTTAATATTTAAATAATGTTTCAGAACCAGTGGATGTGCCCCATGTGGTAGCGCCAAAGAACCCATGCGTTCCCAGTCCTTGTGGCCCGTACTCGCAATGCCGAGATGTTTACGGTTCTGCCAGCTGTTCGTGCCTTCCCAATTACATAGGATCACCGCCAAACTGTAGACCCGAATGTACAATTAATTCAGATTGTGTCAGTGATAAAGCGTGCTTATCAGAAAAATGCCGAGATCCTTGTCCGGGCTCCTGCGGATTGAATGCCGTCTGTAACGTTTTCAATCATATGCCGATATGCTCATGCCTGCCACGATTCACTGGTGATCCGTTCAGGAATTGTTTCCAAGAGCCCGAACGTAAGAAAATAATAATTATATGATAATAGAAATTTTTATTTGGTCATCAAATAATTGTATTCATTGCTATTTTATTTATTATTACAGCAAAGCAACCACCTAAGATCGATCTGTGCAATCCTTCGCCTTGCGGTGGTAATGCCAAATGCGATAATGGCGTTTGCACATGTTTACCTGAGTATCAAGGAAATCCTTACCAGGGTTGCCAACCAGAATGTGTTCAAAACTTTGATTGCCCGAAAAATAGAGCATGCATTCGAAACAAATGTACGGACCCCTGCCCGGGTACGTGCGGCCAAGGTGCAATGTGTAATGTCATCAATCATGTGCCTGTTTGCTTGTGTCCTCAACCGCTAACTGGTGATCCATTTGTATACTGTCACGAAGCACCGAGTAAGTATAGCACACAATTTTAAGAAAAAAGTATTTTTAAATAAAAATTGAAACAAACTATAACCAATTTTAATTTCAACAGAGCAACCAGAACCTTACCCGTGTCAACCGTCACCGTGCGGACCCAACAGTCAATGCCGAGTTATAAATGGACAAGCCGTCTGCTCGTGTCTTTTAGGCTACTTCGGTGTTCCACCGAGCTGCAAGCCCGAATGCGCTGTCAGCTCAGACTGTAGCAGTGATAAGGCGTGTGTTAATCAAAAATGTATAGACCCATGTCCAGGAACGTGCGGCTCGGCGGCTGTTTGCCGTGTGGTGAATCATAATCCGATTTGCAACTGCCCACCGGAATACACTGGAGATCCGTTTTCAAGATGTTATCGAAATCGTAAGGATTTTAAAAAAAATCAATCACCGTTGATAATACTGATTTGAATCCACATTTAATTTATGTACATTATTGCAGCACCACTATACCTTCCGCCTGACGAACCAAAGAATCCGTGCATACCTTCACCGTGCGGCCCTAACTCCCAGTGCACTGTGACAGGAAGCTCGCCGGCTTGCTCTTGTCTGTCTGGTTTCGTGGGACTCCCTCCGTCGTGCAGACCTGAATGCGTTGTGAACTCCGAGTGCCCGTCTAATCTGGCTTGTATAAACCAGAAGTGTAGAGACCCCTGTCCCGGTTCTTGCGCGACAAACGCTAAGTGCAATGTAGTTCTGCACATACCCAATTGCATATGTCCCCCTGACTATGTCGGAGATCCGTTTAGATATTGTTCTCCCAAACCTAGTAAGCCCGCATTTTATTTTTATTCTTATAAATCCGGAACCTTTTTTAATGATCGACAGCAATAAATACAAAAAATTACTCAATAGCAATGTGGTTTTCATATGAAATCAGGCATGAGCTTCATATGTAGATTGCATTTATTCATTGAATAGACTTATATAAAGAGATAAATGGTTATGTAAATTATTTTAGAAAAGTATACTGATGAAGTGGCATTAGGGCGTCTCATCATGATTGCATGAATGTTTACTTTTGTTCAAAACTTTCTCTTCTTCAATAGCCATAATTTCAATTTCTTTTCAAAGTAATTTCAATGTAAATAACTCTCTTGAAATTTGCATGTTTTCGCACGGTATAGTGGGAAATATATATTAAAAGATGTTTTTCGATTTTTTTTGTGCTGACGATTTTTATTATTATTCAGAACCAGTCGAACCTTCACAAGAGCCGAGAGATCCATGCTATCCATCACCGTGCGGACCGAACACAAGATGCCAGGTTAGAAAAACTTTATTATTTGGTAATTTTATGATAGATTTGATGATGATTCTCTATGGAAAGGGCAAGGTTTGTTGACTTAAGAGAGCTATTTGTGGCTCTTCTTGGTGTACAGACCCTCATTAAAAACATCTTATGAGTTGTTAGAAATAATCTAATATTAGTTATTATTAAATATTCAAACTTTTATTGTTAATCATTTAGGTCGAAAACTCGTATGCCGTTTGCCAATGTCTACAAGAATACCATGGCAATCCGTATGAAGGCTGCAGGCCAGAATGTCTCGTCAGCTCAGACTGCTCTATGGTAACCGCTTGTATCAACAACAAATGCCGTGATCCGTGTCCGGGAACCTGCGGTGTCGGAGCCGTCTGCTTTGTCACCAACCATGTGCCTATCTGCTCTTGTCCCCAAGGAACCACCGGAGATGCCTTCAGACAGTGTCTTATTGTTCCAATGAGAGGTAGAAACTTCTTTCACTCATCAAAAATTCTTATTTGTGCTTAGCTCAAATTAAATATCTGACTTGCTTTTACAAAATAAAAAAGAAAACTTAGAAAGCAACTGAAAGTTCACACAGAGGATTTATACTTAAAATTATTCATTCTATTATTTCAGTGGAACCCGTACAATCAGTCGATCCTTGCGATCCATCACCATGTGGTCCAAATGCTATCTGCCGCCGCTCTGGCCCTAACGCGATTTGCGAATGCCTCCCTGGATTCTTTGGCTCTCCATCAGGAAGCGGTTGTAAACCTGAATGTACAATTAGCTCTGACTGTCCGAGGGACAAAGCTTGCATCAATACCAAATGCACAGACCCTTGCCCCGGTGTTTGCGGCTACAAAGCACAATGTCAAACTATCAACCACAGCCCAATATGCAGTTGTCCTGCACCTTTAGTGGGTGATCCGTTCTTTGATTGCAAAGAATTACCAGGTATCTTTCAATTTCTTGTTATTAGTTAGGAGTTATTTTTTTATATTTTCATTTGTCATGAAATTAATTTTAACACACGGCAAACCAAAAGTCATAGGAGATGAATGCACAATACTAAAACATTACTTTTTCTTCAGCTCCAGCCCCGACGGATCCTTGCAACCCATCACCTTGCGGTCCTAACGGTCAATGCAGAGTTATAAACAGAGTGGCAAGCTGTCTCTACCCTGAGTGTGTCATCAATCAAGACTGCCCAAGAGACAAGGCTTGTTATGGCCAGAAATGTGGAGATCCTTGCTCATCTGCGTGTGGTGTCAACGCTCTTTGCCAGGTCAGTAAATTTGTTTGCAGTACAGTTTTATAGTAAATACACATAAATATTAAATCATTAGTTCATCGCTTTAATGCATTAGTTATTTAATGCTTTATATATTTAATTCTCCTAAAAAAATCAAGAATTTGCATAATTTATCTTTAATTACACTTGAAATATTTATTTGGCTATTTCCCCAACATTAGTTGAATTATAAATTTAACAAATTTGTTTATTTTGTTAATGCACACATGCAAAATTATTGCAACTTCTGCATTATTTGATTAATTTAAAATATAGTGGGTGAAAATTAATCTTCAAGGTACACAATAAATATATAATATCATTCATTATCCTGATCATACAGTTATTGAAACATTACAATTCCTTACAGGTTGTCAACCATAATGCAGTTTGTGTTTGCCCTGTTGGATTTACGGGATCCGCACAGATCAGCTGCCATCCGATCCGCAGTGATCCTGGTATGAATATTTACACATTGCTTATTGTTTGAGAGGCTATCTTTTATTGATTGAATCTAACTGGATCTAAATAAATTTAAATGCTTTTCTTACTTTTATTTTGTTTTACAGTACCAAAACCGGAATGTGTCCAAGATAGCGAATGTTCGAATGACAAATCTTGTATGAACCAACAATGTCGAAACCCATGCACAACTACAACATGCGGTCAGAACGCAGCGTGCCGTGTCCAATTACACAGACCTTTCTGCACATGCCACGACGGATACACTGGAAATGCTAATTCCATCTGCTATGAAAGTAGGAACATTTTTCTTTTATTTGTCTTCAAATTGTTAATGCTGTATGAAATTTTGTAATACAACATGCAATATTTAGATTACTTTCAGATTTCAATGTTTGTATTTAATCGCTTTCAAACATTCAAGATTTCATATTTTAATATTTATTTTTGTATTAACATGCAAGGAATATTCATATATTCGATGGATTCGGCAGTAACTAAAAGCAAAATGAGATTTGATAACTTTGTTATTCCACTTGTTGTGTTACAAAGCGTGACCCGTTTTTTGCCTCTTTCAATAATAATGAACAAGGAATATTCAGATTAGAGCAGGTAAATAGTGTATTTTTGTGCAACCTGTAAAACTAAACCCTGACATAAATAATTATAATTAGGCAATACATCCATGTTTTTGAAAATAATACCTACTTTTTATCTTCCCAGTTGGATGCCGTAGCGATTCAGAATGTCCACCAACTCAGGCGTGCGTTAACAAAGAGTGCGTTGACCCATGTCAATTCACTCAATGCGGCTTGAACGCCATGTGCCGTGCGGAATTCAACCACAAAGCACGATGCTATTGTCCAGAACTCTTCAAGGGCGACCCGCTGGTGAGATGCCAGAGACCCGAATGCACCACAGACATCGAATGCCCCTACAACTTGGCGTGTCGGGATGAGAGATGCAGAGATCCTTGCAACTGCGCTCCTGCTGCTCAGTGCCTTGTCAACAACCATCAGGCTACATGCCGTTGCCCACCTGGATACGATGGAAATCCTTTGATTTCATGCCAACGTGGTATGTTCAATTGTTCTATATATTTCGTTCCTCAAAATATGAAATATAAAAATAATGAAACTCTTTCTGTTCCCAATATTCAATTGAGAATTTACTTTTCATTTTTTTAAATGATTAAAGTACTTTCTTTGCAGTAGAAAAATTATATTTTAATTATTTAAATCAAATTAGAACTAAATTACTCAAGTATATTAAAAATGCAAGAATTTATATTGATAATTTGTGTTTGCTCAACAGTGGTAGTGGATATTGAACCGCAATGCAGAGTCGACGCAGACTGTTCTAGTAAGCTCGCCTGCTTCAGCGGAGTTTGCAAGAATCCTTGCGTGGAAACCAAGCCGTGCGGAAAGAGTGCTGAGTGTTCCGTGGTTGATACTCTTCCATTGAGAACTATGGCGTGTCTCTGTCCACCGGGATATGTAGGAGACGCTGACGTCGAATGCAAACTAGGTATGTTTAAAACATAAATATTTATTGCATTGAAATTTAAAAATAAAACAAAGCGAATCGTATAGATTTCATTGATATATTTATTGATTGTTAAAAATATGTTATTATATTATGTGAAATGCCTAATCATGTTTGAGAAAAAATACAGATATCGCTTCAATATTGGAGAACAGAATTAATTTTTAATATATCTAAAGACCTCGTAGTTTCCCTGCAATTAAGGGTTAAAATATGATCTTATAATGAAAATTGTCTAAATTTTAATAAGAATAGTATCTTGTAAGTGAATCTGGTCATTTTTAATCCCAAGCTCCTCATATGTATATGTCGTCACCAAAACTACAAGAACACTGATCCTGAATTTGGGTAAATTTGACAGAAGAGACAAAAACAATATTTCTGCAAAAATAAAAAACTTTTACATATTCTTGGTATTGCAAAACTTAATCAACGCGTTCCACTTTGAAAATAAAGATATGTGTAAATATAAAAATGTGCCAATTATATAAGAGATCGCAATAAATAAAAAAAGTACTTTTTCCAAAAAAATAGTTAAGTGTTCTTTTAATATTGGTGACGATGTGTAACATTGGCATACATGTCATATATAAAAAATATCCTTGCCATTTATATAACAAAACTGCCATTATTTTCTACCATTGTTTCATGTTGCCATAATTAATTTGTTTTTATTAGCTGCTCAAATGGTCATCAAAGTGTAAGCCAGTATTAGGTATGTTCATACATGTTTCCTATCTCGGAAATCATCCGAGATACTTACAGCACAAAAATGTTAAAGTCAACACGTCTTGTGTATATAATGTTTTCCTCTTCTTGATTTCCTTCGAGTGAAATTAACAATAAAGAATGTGTACATAAATTGTTTCTGGTGCACTCGTGTATATACATACAACTGTGAATACATAAAAAAAATGTGTAAATACAGGATATTCTATAAAAGAAATGTTTCTTATGTTACAGAGGACTTCTACTTTTCTTTCAAAAATATTGATAATTATTTAAAACAGCAACACACTAAATTTTTTTCCTAGCTCAAGAAACCTTCACAATTTATTTTTACCCATCACTGAAAAAACCTTTGTTTTGTTTTTAGCACCTCAAACATCACCAGGATGTTCAAGCAGTGAAGAATGTCAACAGACAGAAACTTGCTTGAACAGACAATGCGTCAATCCGTGCATTGTCGGTAATCCTTGCGCCTCGAACGCCGAATGCCAAGCCGTCAACCATAAGGCCTCATGCAAATGCGCCTCTGGTCTCATCGGAGATCCATTCATTAATTGTTATCCAGGTATGTCGTATTTTCTTACGCTTTAAATATTAATTCTACCAAAGAAATATAAATATTCTATTGACGCAGTTTGATGAAACGGTTTATCAATTTTGATAATTCTGTTAAATCGAATCAATGTTTAGTCGTGACATGTTCAACTATTTTACAGTGCCGCAATCTCTACCTGAATGCACTTCGGATTCGGATTGCGCATCGGATAAGGCTTGCATCAACCAGCGTTGTCAAGACCCGTGTGCGGCAGCAAATCCTTGCGGAACGTATGCAGAATGTAAAACATCGCAGCACAGACCGATTTGCAACTGTCCAAATGGATGGGGAGGAAATCCTCAAGTCCAATGTTACAAACGTACGTATTTTCTGTGAAATTATTAGTGCTATTTCAGTTACACTGTTATTCTATTAACGTTTTTCATTATGCCGGTATGCTTTCTTCCACAGCTGAATGTAAATCTGACAACGATTGTCCATTCGACAAAGCCTGCATCAACGAAAATTGTTTGAACCCATGTCGCAATGGCGGAAGCGTACAGTGTGGACGCGGAGCCGATTGCACCATCCGATCTCACCGGGCTCAATGCGTCTGCCCGGCCGGAACTCAAGGCAACCCACTCATCTCTTGCATATCAGTAATCTGTCAGTACAATGAAGACTGTGCCGATCACGAAGCTTGCGACAGATTGAACAGAGTCTGCCGACCGGTCTGCGACGACGACACTTGCGCGGAGACTGCTACATGCATCGGCCGAGAACACCAAGCCAAATGCATCTGCCCGCCTGGAATGTCTGGAAATCCTTATGTCGAATGCGCCGGTAGCAGACAACCCGTCGAGTTCGATAAGGCCGAATGCAAAGTGGACGCCGATTGCCCGTCGATGAACGCGTGTATTAACTCCCGCTGCCAGAATCCTTGTACGTTAGGCAACGTGTGCTCTGTAGATCAAGAGTGTAGAGTTTTGGATACTCTTCCGCTGAGAACTGTCATTTGCGAATGCCCCGTGGACACTGTCATTGATCAGATTGGTCGCTGCAAGCAGATCGTCCATGCGACATCGCAATGTACCTCCGACGCCGGCTGTCCTGACACTGATAAATGCATTCGAGGATCTTGCTTGGAAGCTTGCAAAGTCGACATCTGCGGAGTGAACGCTCAATGCTTACCTCAAGGACATCGCGGTATATGCTCTTGTGCCCCTGGCTATGTTGGAAATGCTCACATCGAATGTACCAACAGTAAGTACATGACTTTTATTTCTTCACTGCCATCCCATTCCACTCCTGAATAAGATATAATAATAAATTAATTCAAGGCGTGCTTAATTCAAAAATTCAAATTAATTTCTTGTTCTATGAATTTCACCAATCACAAATTTATTTATTTATTTATTTAATATAAATATTTTTTTTTTTTTTAATAAGATTTATTAAATTTATTTATTTAATAAATCATCTTTTATGGATGTATTGAAAAATATTAATAATTTGATTGTAAATGTTATTTTAGTGCCAAAGATCCCAGTGCTACCACCGCAAGCCGAATGCTACAAAAATGATGACTGCCCCTATGATAGATTATGTATTAATGAATTATGCGTCAACCCATGCATCGTCGGAGACCCGTGCGCTCGTGGTGCTTTTTGCCATATAGAAAATCATGCTCCTGTCTGCAAATGTCCATCAGGATACAGCGGAGACCCTCGAGTAGAATGCGTCCCACGTAAGTGTCTTCTGGAACACTGTCATTTATAAGTACCTGATTTATATTTTATTTTAAAAAAATTAAAAAGAAACTAATAATTTTTTCTCCTTTCAGCATTTGCGGCTACCGTTGGGTGCACATCTCATTCTGATTGTGCACTGTCGGAGTCGTGTATCAACAGATTGTGTACGAGCCCATGTAACTGCGGTCTCAACTCAGAATGTCACGTAAACAACCATTATCCAATTTGCTATTGCAAAGCCGGTTTCTCTGGAAACCCGCAAACTGGCTGCAAGAAAAGTAAGTCAGCCTTTCATTTTCAACTAAAAAAATATTTAGTACATCGTCGTATTAGTGTGAAGTGTTTATTATATTGTTTCTTTTTTAAATTTTCTAGTTGGTTGTCAATCTGATAATGAATGCGATAACAGCAAACAATGCTATAATGGAGAATGCGTCAACCCATGCTTATTGGATAGTCCTTGCTCGATCCACGCTGAATGCTTTGGTAAAAATCATCGCTCGGTGTGCAGATGTCCAGCCGGGTTTATGGGTAATCCTTATGACCGCTGCGAAAGGGAGGAATGCCGTATCGACAGCGATTGCCCATATGACAAAGCCTGCCTTAACCATCAATGCGTCAACCCCTGCGGCAACGTGGACGTGCCGTGCGCTGAAAATGCTATCTGCTTTGTCCAGAACCATGCCGCCGGTTGCAAATGTCCTGAGCATTTGCCCAACGGTAACCCTATGTCATATTGTGAACGTATTCCGATCGGTAACAATGATGAACCAGAATGTAAAATGGATTACGACTGTCCGAGCAAGCTGGCCTGCATTAAAAATCAATGTGGCAATCCATGCATAGAACTCTCTCCTTGCGCTAGCAGCGCCAGATGCAGCGTTCTAGATAGCGTTCCAGTGAGAACAATGGTTTGTACTTGCCCTGACGGTTGGGTGCCAGACAATGCTGGAGAATGCAGAGCCGTCATCTTGCCTGTTCCACCAGGTTGCACAGCCGATACGGACTGCCCGAGCCACGAATCATGCGTAAATCGCATATGTCGCAACCCATGCAACTGTGGACTCCACGCCACCTGCTTTGTACAAAATCACAGACCGATATGCTCATGCGAGGAAGGCTTCGAAGGCAACCCCAACATTGTTTGCCGCACTGTCGGATGCAGAATTGATTCTGAATGCGATTCCGGAAAAGCTTGCATTAATGGAAACTGTATCAATCCTTGTCTGATCGACGACCCTTGCGGAGCCAACGCAGAGTGTTATGCTTTCGGTAATAAGCCAGCCTGCAAATGCTTGAGCGGTTACCGAGGAAATCCTCATGACAGATGCTATGCCATCGGATGCCGCAGTAATAGTGAATGTCCGACTGACAGACAGTGTATCAACGCCCAATGTATCAGTCCGTGCCTCTATGACAACCCTTGCTCGCAACGTTCAGAATGTCGTGTCCAAAACCACTTGCCTGTCTGCAAATGTCCCACAGGCATGATTGGAAATCCTTACATCGAATGTAGATTGGTTCCTCCGCCGGAATGTACCGTTGACGGAGACTGTGCTTCAAGGTTAGCTTGTCTGGGTAATAAATGCAAAAATCCATGCACCGTATTGGAACCATGCACCAGACCTTCAGAATGTGAAGTGGTTCCGTCGTTACCTGTGAGAACTATGATCTGCGTATGCCCCAGCGGCTACGTCAGCAGCGGAAGCGGCACATGTAAGCCCACACCTCCGATCGCCACCATAGGAGGATGTATCACCGACGACGACTGCTCTCCTGCCAAGTCTTGCATCAACAGTATTTGCCGAAACCCTTGCAACTGCGGACCCAACGCCGAATGCAGAATCAAGAACCATAAACCAGTGTGCACATGCAAACAAGGATACGACGGCAACCCAGATATTGAATGTGTTCAAATCGGATGTCGTCAAGATTCCGAATGTTCAGGACAACACTCGTGCGTCAACAGACAGTGCATTCCAGTATGCGCAGCTGACGGATCTTCTTGCGGAAATCTCGCCCAATGTTATGGTATTAATCATCGCGCAGTATGCGAATGTCCCCCGGGACTCATGGGCAATCCTAACAGCGCCTGCGTACTGGTCGGATGTAGATCCGACGACGAGTGCCCATCTAACAAGGCCTGCGTTAACAACAAATGTGACAACCCTTGCGTTATAGGAAATCCATGCGATCCATCATTGGAATGCAAGGTTTACAATCACAATGCTGAATGTTCTTGTCCTATCGGTTTCAACGGAGACAAATCAGTCGGGTGTAGCAAAGAAGTTGACACTCGATGCCGCAGCGACTACGATTGCCCCGCTGGCACCGCATGCTTCACTGGAGAATGCGTGAACCCATGCACGGAGACTAAGCCGTGCGGCGTAAATGCCGTTTGCAAAGTTCTTAACACATTACCTGTTCGCACAATGATCTGCGAATGCTTACCTGGATATCAAGGAAATGCTGCTGTCCAATGTGATAAAAGTGAGTGCTCAATTTAATCAAATAGTATATGATCCTTAAAATCCATCCTATACACATGGCTAATTTTCACTTTCTCTCACTGTCTCGCTTCATCCTCGAGATTCAATCAATTACACCATTATTGTTTTTGGGCATTGGATTAATTTTCTTTTCAATTTGTCATTTCATTTTTCATCCTATAAAAAAAAAGTACTGCTTGATAGATTTAGAGAAAAATGACAATTTTTTTTTAATTTCTTAAGATACAAATATTTGCATATGAATTCAAATTAACTTGATTTTACTGCCATGCCATTAGCACAGAATGTAATAAATTAATTACAATATTTCAATTTGTATTAAAAAATCAATGATTACCTGTCAATATAAATGTTTTTAATTACGTTAATTTAAATTTTTAGTGTCTCTGTGCCGTGTCGATAAAGGATTTATAAGAGACGAATTCGGTAACTGCTTATGCCCTCCGGGAACAGCCCTCAATGAAAATGGTGACTGCGCACCTTGCTCGCCAGAGAGAGGCCTCAAGATCGACGAAAGAGGACGCTGTGTCTGCGATCTGGAACGCGGAATGATCATCGACGAACGCGGTAACTGCGTCTGCCCTGTCGAATACGGATACAGGTTGGACGTGCGCGGTAACTGCGTCAGGGAATCAGAACCCGAATGTCAAAATGACGAAGACTGCCCAGATCACCGATACTGTAACAAAGAAACCGAAATGTGCGACGACCCTTGCAATATCAAGAGATGCGGAGTGAACGCTCTGTGCAATGCGACAAATCATCAAGCTATTTGCCAATGCATTACCGGATACACAGGAAATCCAGAAGTATATTGCAGTAAGTTAAATAATTTTTATACATCTAATGAAAATTTGATAACTTCATTTGTTGAATACGATATTACATCATCCTAGATCACAATTTATAATTTTTTTAATTGATGTATCGCTTCTCCCGTAGATCATACGTCACCATTCCGCACTGACTTCCCGCGACCAGATATGGTTGTCGGATGCTTAGCCGACGGAGTAAGCGTTGAAATTCACATTGCCGAGAGCGGATTCAACGGAGTACTCTATGTAAAGGGTCACAGTAAAGAAGGAAGATGTCGAAGAGTTGTCACTCTGCCTGCCGATTCCCCGCCGCGAACTGAAACCTTCAAAGTTCACTTTGGAGAGTGCGGTCTTGTCCATGTCAATGTAAGCGTGCTATTTATTTTTATATATTTATAGTTCAAATATATATGACATTATTTTTTAATCCATCTTAACAAACCACTGACGAGCTTTATAGAGAGAATACAGCTAAGAATTGTATGATAATGAATCCGAATTTCAGGGTCAGGCAAGCTTCGTGCTGGTGATACAAAAACATCCCAAACTGGTGACGTACAAAGCGCAAGCTTATCATATAAAGTGTGTATACCAGACCGGAGAACAGAACGTCACCCTCGGCTTCAACGTCTCCATGCTTACGACAGCGGGAACGATCGCCAACACGGGTCCCCCGCCAACGTGCTCAATGAGAATCGTCACTCACTCTGGACAAGAGATCAACTCTGCAGAGATCGGTGATAATCTCATGCTGCAAGTGGATGTACAGCCATCGAGTAAGAATACACAATTATTTCAGCCATCGTATTACTAACAATGAAATTAGCATGTTCGGTCTGTTTTGTAGATTTACATAGATATCTACGAGAAATTTTTTAGACACTAATAACACTATTTCTAACATCGTGCTTCTTTTTGCAGCAATCTATGGTGGATTCGCTCGCAGCTGTGTTGCGAAAACTATGGAAGACAATGTCGAAAATGAATATATCGTAACTGATGAAGATGGTTGTGCGACTGATCCGACAATATTTGGAGAATGGGAGAGAAGCAGCGATATGCAATCATTATTGGCAAGTTTCAACGCCTTCAAGTTCCCGAGCAGTGACAATATCAGATTCCAATGTAACATCAGAGTCTGCTTTGGAAAATGCCAACCTGTAAGTAATTTTTACTATATACAAGTTTGATAGATTAAATTTCCATTCTTATAATAAATACAAAAACTAGTAATGTCACGACTGAATTTGTATTAACGTGACTTTTCATTATTCAGGTCAACTGCCGAGGCTATGATGCCTTTGGACGCAGAAAACGTGCCATTGATGATCAGCAACAGCCAAACAAAACAGACCTCGCTCTGCCAGACACACCGTTCGATGGACAACTTCGAGAAGAAATCACAATTCAGTCAAACGCTATCCTCACATTCGAGAGGAGGGATCCGGCCAGAATATCTGACCCCACAGAAGGTGAGTTTTGATTACATTACTTGATGGTATAATACTATACTTTACATGTATCGTTACTTATGTCATTGATTTAATTGACTTTTCCCAAATGATATTTAACTTATATTCATTCTTTTGTGATTGCAGCCCCCTCGAGTGAGCGCAATGAAGATATCTGCGTGTCATTAGTGTGGCTGATAGTGGCTTTGGCGTTGACAGCTCTGCTGGCATTAGTCGCCGTGGCTGCAGCCGTTTCGTGTTGGTTGCTGGGATGGAGACGCACCCGCGCTCCACCCGGACCGCTGCCGCATCCTCCTGAATTCCCCAACCCTCTATTTGTCCAGCCGCCACCTGCCAACTCAGACTATCACACCCTGCGGCCGGACAACTAGACTACGGGAACGTCTAACCATTGAAAACTCTCACCCCTTGAGCCGCACGGATTCAATAATATCTTAAAAGTGCGGCGAAGTGAAGTTATTCAGTGAAACTAAACTTTAATAAGACAATTTTTAAATAAAATGTGAAAATATAATGACACTGATATTCTTTAGTTTTTAATGAAATTTTTTCACTGCCTCTTGTTCGAGTCCATGTGACCGATCCGTCCAACTATTTAATAAAAAAAAGAAGACGTTTTTATTCCTATCTGTATTTTTTCGAAACTGAAACGACTCGTATAGAAGTTTTATCATCCGTTTCGCAGCTTTGCAGTCTCGGTCTGACTTTTATGCGACGAATCTTATTATTGCATATGTAAAACGAAAAGCAATTATTCGTGTGCAATATTGGTGCTCTTATTGTTTATAATCGTTTATCGATTCTGTACTTTTATAGTTTAGTAAAGATTTTATAAAGAACACGTCCCGAACCAAATCTCGATAAAATAGTCAAGTTTGTAGATACCGCTCGGTTCTGGACGTATTTTTATAACGCACATCTCCTCCGTTGGCTCGATATCGCGCAAAAATCATTAATAAAAATATCACGAATAAGACGAGGGAAAATCTCTTGGGTGGTGGGCTTCTTAGCTAACTCTTTAATAGTCTCTTATGTATTGATTTCTTCCTTCGCCATCCTCATAAAAAAGGTACGCTCGCTCGCATGACTCGTCGAGCCGACGATCACTGCCCTTAAATATACTCTACAGCTGAAAAGTGTTCTTAGCTTTAATAGTGCAGAGCCTTCGGAGGACATTGTTTTTTAAATAATTGTTATATTCATTTTTATATTATTAATAAAATAATTATGTATTTTTATAATCATGTATAAAGAAGAGATGTGTAATATTTATGTTAGAACTACTAGAAGTTTCTGAATGCACTCGGTGCTGCCGATCTGAGGACTGAATAAATGAATATTTTTCCGAAACTTTGAACTAAAACTATTAACCCGTAGTGATGTCCTCAGCTAATTACATACTCAATTATTACAAAGTACTGTTTTTCATGTGTTTTTTTTGTCCTTAAAAGGATACTTTTTGTACACCACCAAATATTGTTAATAAGCTACATAAAACTATTGAATACTGAAAAAATGCTCAGCGATAAGACTGGCTTTTTAATTGATTTTATACTTTGTATAATAATTTATTTTTCACTTCCTGTTGAGCTTCCTCAAATAGTAGGTATATATTGTAACACATTAAGAAAAACAAACATGTTTTTAAAGAACACATGACAGAGATATGAATTCAGACTAAAAATATATTCTAATAAAATAATATCTTCCTTGTACAAATTAACAAATGTTTTCTCTGAAAAAATAGGAAAATGTAATCTGCTCTGTTTATCTCTTTTGTGATATCGCTTTGTAATAAAAATAAATATCAAATAATTTGATGTGTTTTAATTTTGTCAAATGACAGGACAGTTATTTTAGTACAGTGGCTTGCAGCTCACTAAAGTGACGAGAGTCCTACAATTCCATACACCCATACATTCCTCAAAAATTCCAAAAGTAAAGTTGATTCTCAGGAATAAGTTGGCTTACTACATATTTCCAGCAGTTTCTTGTCCACATCAATAATAAATAATAAAATTAATAATGAAGATTTTTTAATGTTGATGACATGAGTTAAAATAAATTTGCCAAGTTTGTCAAGTCCCTTAATTGTCAAATTTTTTGAAAGATTTTTCGGTTCTTAATTTTTAATATGAAATAAACTCACTTTATTATTGTTTACTATTGGTACCCATGACTTGGTGACTTGATGACTAATTAAAAAATATTCTCATCAAAACAGTTTTTCGGCAATAGAGAGACTCTAAAAGTAAAATAAGCAGACTTTTTATGCAATGTTTATTAGCGCTTCTTATTAGACCATTGGTTTCCAAACTTTATATTACTACTTACGGCTTCCTTTAAAAAAAGTTATCTTCGCGTCTCGTCATCTTTTATTTCATACAATAATAAAGGCACGTTTTTAAGGACAAAGAAATGTTTTTAACTGACCAGGCTTCCCTTTGCAATAGTCCACGACTCCCAATTTCGAGATCGCTGTATTAGACTGATGGAAAATACGCACCATAATATTTATTAAGACTTGAAGTATGTCATTATTCATGTGGTATCATGTTTTATAAGTTTTTACATTGTTTGATAATAAAAGGCCGTTGAATATATCAAAAGTTAGCTCATCTGACTGGACAACATAGCTAAAATAACGTTATTCACGCCAATTTTATTTCCATTTTACCTACCTAATCAACTAAAGCTATTATTGTACATTAGTTTGATAATAATCAATGAAGAATGGCTTGATTGTTGATTTTTCTTAATGAATCATAGATGGCGTGTTGACAAAGTAAAACATTTAGATAAAAAGTAGGCGTGATTTAGATTTTTCTTTTTACAGTGATGGATTTCAATCAGCGGATCGTATTTATTTCAGAGCATACAATGTGTTGCTCGCTGCTCGCAATCACTCAGTGTGTCATTTGACGCAGTGTTTGTAGGTTGCGGTCAGTTCGCGCCACCAAAGTCACGTCGGATTATTTTTACGTCGCTATCTGTCAAATATGCAACAGTTTACCACACATTCGTTCGTATAAAACTATCATAAAGTGTAACTAAACTCCGCGTACATATATTATTTACTGTCAATATGAGTTGAATTACTACTGAGTAATAAAATTATCCTTCATTGTTATCGTGATAAAGAAAAATAGCGCGATTAAACTCTGCTAAAAGTGGGTTTTAATCTTCGTTCAGTTTAATGTTGATTTGAGTGACAAGCAAGATGAGTGTGTCATCGAGTTTTAGCTCCGTCGACGAAAGACCACATCTGGCGAAAAATATAAATTATCTTCATCGCAATGCGTTAAATAACAGAACAAAAAGTACGTTAGACGCGCTCAAAAATCAAAATAAAGACAATAATGAAATATCTGAAGACGGAAGGCATCTTATTACCATCAACGGCAAGAAATTCAAAGTGATACCGGCTCAAGATGGTAATGCCCCTTTAAACAATTTAAATAAGAATATTTTAACAACTGACAACACTCATAGTGATGGTGAGAGATCGAGGAGATCGAACGGAAGCAATAGTAATACAAACGGAGATGACGAAGGGATAACTTTAATTTTCAATAGCACCAGAAATAGGCGAGATCTCGCACCGCCGGCAAAGCAATATTTGAGCATGAGATCTCTAAAACAGCCGGATGAGTTGGCTCTCTCCGGCGTTTGCTCTCCATCGACGAGTTCTTCGATGGTGCGGACCGGCTCCGCGATATTTTCTGACTGCGGCAGTCAATTTTCGCATAAGTTCAACGATGCGATGTCCGTCAGATCGCTGGCCTCCATCGGGATGGGGTCCACCGATGGCAGGAAGATGGTGATTCGGAGGGTGCCCACCTCGCCGAATGAGCTCCTCAACCTGGTCAATCCGCCGACGTAAGTGCACTCATTATAATTTCTTGTATACACGCGAAAAAATAACCAGCGACATTACCCATCAAAAAGTATTGAACACATTAGTTTTCCGACCCAGCTTAACCATTTATATATATTTTTTATAATTATTGAAATTACTCTACGCTTGAAATATGTATAATATATAATAAAAAAATACATACAGTGGAACCCCCAATTACACTACCCTGAATTACGCGCTGGCTTGAAATATTCGCCGCAAATCCCCCAATTGCACGGTCGCATTCCATTGTCGTTACTAAGAGACGGTTGTCTGTGCCGCGCATACAGTCAAATGTTGGCTAGCGTCTGTGTATTAAGCACGTGCCAGACTATAAACGCATAGCTTGGTGTCTGTCCGTGTGCGGGATATTTACTACTACAAAAGTTAAATATTTCGTCCATATTTTCTTTTTTTGCAAAACTAAGGGAACTCTTAGTTTTGCGTTTTCCGCGGAAAAAAACCAAATCCCTAATTTTGTATGAGATTCACACCCCCAATTACACCGTCCCGACTATAGTGTAAATGGGGTATTACTGTAATATGTATTTTTAAAACCATGTCCACTCCCAAAGTGGGGCATATGGATTACTAAGGGATTATATCTCAACATAAGTTGTTCTAAGATAACTGCTTGATATTAATATGAAATTAAATGATAACATTGTTATCCCGCTAGTTGTGATTCCACTGATTTGAATAACAAGCATCTACTGCTTGACTACATCTGACTGCATAAAAATATTATAAAATTAAATTTAATATTAAAAGTAGTAAACAAAATAACCACCGAATCCATAACATATATGTTTTTTCATTCATTCGTTGAACCTTTCATTCGTATAGAAAAGGTAGGAAGGATATGACGACATAACTACTAGTAATATCTATATTACCGATGATACTTTGTTGAGTATAATTATTGTATTAAGAAAAAGTGAATTTGAATGTTGTCTTTTAAGCCATATTGTTTTTAAATAACATATATATTACTTTTATGTAACCGTAATGTAATATGTACTAATCTAACTAAGGCATGTATGTCTAACCGGTAGATCGCGATCGACCGGTCGATCCCAAAGCAAAATTTGGTCGATCCCGAAAGCTTCCGTAAATTTCGAAAAAATATACCTATCTAATTTAAAACAACATTTTTAAGTTTGAAGAAGGGGAAAAAACCTACTAAATAAAAATTCTTACAAGAATCATGTTAGAAGTCGATCGCGAGAAAACTTACTATTGAAAAGTCCAGTAAACTTCATTCCTATAGTATTCTTATTAGAATCACGCTAGCATTAACTCACATCAAAATTTATTTATTGAATCCAACTTAGATTCTATTCTTCTGTATATATATAATACACAGAAGCATGGCATTTTATTAAATTCCTAATTATCAAAAATAAAATTTCCTCGATATTATAGCCGGAATACTTAAATTATAATAATGCATAGATTATGTACTTGAATGTCTATCGTTGACATTTTTGTTCAGTTCAGAATTGAGATCGAATTCCTTATTAAAAAATCTTCGCGCATGGTATACACCGAAATGAAATGAAATCATCATTTCTTAAAATAAAACAATTGCTATTTTTTTCAAAAGAATAGTTAAAATAATCCGTTTCTGACAAGAGACACACTATTATCTACAATAAACTAGTACATACCTATAATTCAATAAAACTAAACCATTTTTTTTAGTTTTCCCGCCATTTTCAAGCTGTCATTATGTTTATGTAAACTCGTCTTATTTTCATTATTGTTTAAACGTTCGATATTCACTTAAAGAATAGCTGAAAGTTTTCTGAATTTACTTTTTTTTGTTACATTACCTATTATTGTTATAATAATTTAAAAAAAACATTGTATTAGCAACTAATTTTGGAACCAATCAATGAATAAGAACATATGGGTAATATGATCAATATAATTCTGTGATACGCAAGCTGCAAGAGAACCACTTTTTTATGTTCGGTTAGTATAATTTTATCACGACGCTTTATAAAAATCAATTATTATTACAAATTGTTAATTGTAATAGGTAATTATAATCACCTATATGTTTCATCTTATTATTATTAAGTCTATAAAATCATGAACGAAACATTTTTTTTGATAAATCAGATGGATAATTGATAAATTAAAATAATTAACTCGTTGGCTGCCACAGACGAGATATCTCGTAATTTTTTTCGTGCTCAAAATGCCAGGGACGAGTTATCTCGTCGATAATTAATTAAATTAATAGTTGCAAATTATAGCCGGCGTGCTAGGTAATTACTATTAATTATTTACGGCAGCTAAAAGGTTAAAACCGACAGAAGTAAAAAAAAAAATGGATTTACTTCACGAATAATCTGAATTGCTTATTCTATACTAGCTGTCCGGTTTTCGATCGAATAGTACGTTATAAATATATTTTTTTTATCCATGTCCGCTCCCAATGGAGGGTATCTCAACAGAAGTTTTTCTACATGAACTGTTTTTTTACTCAGTCGCTCAACCTCTCCTTTTCAAAGAGAGTAGTCTGGATAGAACATCCTTCTAAGGCTAGGACAGAACTAGTGGTTAACTAATCGCTCTCGTTACGCCCAGTTGTTAAAGGATCGAAAATGGTGGGAAGGACATCATAAACAACTATGCCTTCGAACAGAAATCGGTAAATCGATCGAAAAAATGCTGTTCGTATTGGGACTCGATCCCGTAAGGTCTGACACGGAAGCCCACAACGCTAACCACTGTGCCATAGGACTCGACGATAAAATTAAATAATATTATTGTATATAAATCGATTTTCATTGGCTTGAAATATTTTACATACATATTTTATTATGCTACTTTTGAGCTTAACGCTACAGAAAATTGCAAAGTGGTGTAAAATAAAATGTGTATGGGGGGAACAGAAATCCATAAATCGATTGAAAAATTAATCTATAAAAACTGTACTGAAATTGTAACTCAACCCAAAGACGTTGGCCACTCGACCACGGACCTGGTAAGTTTTTATTTTAATTGAAAAAACGATGTCGGAGGCACCTTTTTATTTACGACTCCGACTCCACAGCCTTGAATTAAATATTATTCGCACAACGTGGCTTATTATTATGACTGTTGCCTTATCAATATAAACAAAGATAAACTATTAATTATATTATCAGTAATATATAACAGAAAAATAGAACAGTGAATTCAAATAATTCAGCATAAAAAAAAGTCTGTGTTGCTAGCCGTATTGAAATGCAATATGGATTATACATGAGTATTGTCAATAGGGATTCTGAAGTCTCGGGTTTTTCAAAGTCCCGGGACTCGAGACGTGATAAAGTCAAAGTCCCGGGACTTCCCGGGACTTGGGACTTTTATTTCCCCTTCAATAAAATTATAAATTTATTAAAATTAAATATTTGTATGTATGTACTAAAAAGGGATGATAACGATACATGTATTGAAAAAATAACAATGAATTAGGTAAAATTATGACCGTTACTTCACAAATCACAATACAGCTGAAAAATAGTGAAAAACATTTGTAAATAAAACAACATCTGGTATGAACATTTAATTATAATATTTTGTAATTTGTTTTTGCTACAGTTATATTTTTTATACGAATATAAATTGATTTAAATAAATTTCTAATAACATAAAAGGAGATATCTTTCTCCTAAACGTTTTTTAATATTTTGTTTCAATTAAACTAATTTTTTTGAGCGTTTTTTACGCAGTTAAACGTATATTTTTTTTCGTACGTACTTTAAAAGGCCGCCGAAAGTATGCGTTATTAAAATAAATACATTTTTTGAACACATTGAAATGAAAATATTAAATTAATTGAATAATAAAATCAGAACCTCAAATCATACACAGTATGTATTATTAACACAAAAGTTAATATTTTATTTTTGCTTATCAAAATATGATATTAAAAATAATAATGAATTTAATGACGAATCAGACAGCCGATTTCTTATTTTTGTAATAAACGTTGTTGCAACATTGTTTTTCCAAAACATTGATCTTTCTTTTATTCTTTTCGAAAAACAATTAGTCCCAGCTGAACTGTTGATAATAAAACATTTATAATCCGCCTTGATTTATAACATAATTTTCGAGAAATAACTATCGGCTTCATTATTTCTTGGAATTCTGTGAATCCCAAGCTTAAGCGAACACGTGTCTAAGTTTTTTTGTATTTCTGCATGTCTCTACCCATCGAAAATGGTTGTTTCGTATTACAATATATAAATAGATGTTATTTGAAACTTCTACAATTATAAATCTAAACAGCTGTTTCTTTCATAAGGTCCCTTTTATATATGCATACTTAATTTTGTTAAAACCCCGGCCTTTAATCCTTAGCCTGAATATAATGCATTTTTTTCAAAACTAATCTCGAGGATAGACACCAATGTAAATTTATTTTAAATCAAAATTAACTTTTTAGGTCACATTAGCGATTGCTTGCATCCAATTTTATTTTGTTAGAATGGTTTTTTCAAAATTAAAATGTAAAATTTGGCTGTCTTAAGTCCCGGGACATTTAACAACAAAGTCCCGGGACTTACGACAGCAAAAATGCTCAAAAGTCCCGGGACTTTTGTCCCGGGACGTCTCGACACAGAATCCCTAATTGTCAATCATCATTCATCACCTCATAGAAGGAGATATGAAATATTTTCAATCTAGTGAACGGCTATACTAAGAATAGCGTTTCCTGGCAAAATTCACAACACAAATCTCAAGACAAAGAATTTATGCTAACATGTTAACAATATGTTGCCTTCAACCGGTGCCGATCTACATATATAAAGGTATCGAAAGGAAAAAATGCATGTTAATAAATTCGTAAACTAACAGTAATATTCATCTTTTTACTATTTCTAAAAAGTATGAAACAACAAAAAATAATTAATTAAATAAAAATGAAAAATCTTACGAATATTTTTTTTGAATCACCGTGTTGTGGTAATCATCCTAAATTTCCAAACCGTAGCATGTTTGATTCTTAGAAGCTGTAATCAAACAATGATAAAAATATGGTCAATGGTAAAAAAAAAAGTCCCTAATCCAGTCCAGTAAATTGCCACCAGAGCCTTAGGGATAGGACTTGCCTGTTTTTTCAACTTAGTAACCCAGTTATAAATATCAGAATTAATATTCATTTATTTACTATTTCATGTTCAATTAAACACGATAGTATTTTTACTTGAAACTGTATGTTATTATACGCATAAAATAATTCATATTACCACACCCAACATCAAAAAGATAAGTAAAGTCTTCTATCGAAAAAGGATCCAACCATGAAACTATGCTATAAGATAATATAAGAGATGCTGGATTTTAGAGCTTAGCAAGGAAAAAGTCGTTGACGTATAAATTGAATTCCTTCAGCACTTTCCGCATTTTTTTTTTAAATTTACCTTTACGATGTACGTTAAAAATTGTTTTTATAATTATTAATAATACTTCCAGGGGTGGGCTGGAGGGGGCTCGCGCGAGCCCCTTGTTAAATTTTACAATGGCCGGCGAGCCCCTTGTTAATTTTAGAAAGAAAAAAATTCTCAGATCAAATTAGTACATAACTCCAATTTCTGACTTATATATTATCTACGACAGCTTCAGTATACATAGTAGTACATTTTTAGTCATCTAAATTGCATATTGTTACATAATATAAGTGTATTAAGTATTAATCGATTGGTTATTTAAGTATTGCATATAATTGCATAGGGATGATAAAAAAGTTCACTCCTTCCCCAGTACACCGAGAATTGCTTTGAGATTAAGCGAGCCCCTTGTTGACATATTAGCAGCCCATCGCTAAATACTTCCCTCAATATCTAAGAAAAAAGTGATTGTTAGATTTCTTTCCGCGCAGGGCCGAATTTGCAGGATAGTAACGTGCAATGATATTAAAGACGTGCTGACTAGATTAATAAATAAACGCGTTATGAATAAATAGGATATCCTTTCACATAAATCAATTTACATTTGTGCATCTTAGAATATGTATATAAAGACATGTGCATATATGTTTAGTATATCATATGAGCTGCCGCTAGGGATTACAGTCCCGGTCTGCTTGTTCGATACAAGGATTTTATCAATATAATCCCAGGACCAAATAGCATATTTATTCATAATGTTCTTATCATTTTTTAATAAACGCTTAATACTAAAACATGTTTGAAAAGTGCAAAAATCAATTTCTCAACAAAACGAGATAAATCAAAACAGGGAACATCCACACCATATTAAGCTATGCATTTTTTGCCAGTCGAATGAATTTAGTGATCGACTTCATTATTGTATAGCAGTGAAATTGAAAAAAATAATTGCCAAGGAATACAACAGAATTTTCTTCTGAACTATGTATATAAAAAAAATATATTTCCTCATCACACGTTTTAAATCTATATATGAGCATCTGAGAGGTGAAGTGAGCCGAGTGGTATTTTCGAAAAATATAAGTTAGATGCGTTATAATATTCTACATGTCTTTAAGTATCGTAATAGTGAATACACACTTCAATAACGAAGACGTGATTGTACGTATCAACAAAAAACTACTTAATTTTAATATTTTTCATAGATATATATTTCGCAGTATGAAAAAAATATATTCGGGAATTCATTTTATCAATCCCGAGTGTTTCAGGACAAGATTGGAGTCCCTGATTGGCAGCTCAATAGAGAGTGGTATATTTTTACATTGTTAGAAGTGGGCGATAAATAATAAGGGCCATCTCTTCATATTGTTTTAACAGAAAATCATTTCGCCTTTTTTATTTAGACATATTGTTAGTATAAAAACTAATGTTAAAAGTATACTTATTTACGAGCAAGAGCTTTTATTTATTTTTTGCTGCAAAAATACTACTTACCAATGACGAAAAAAAGATAACAAAAGAATAATGCAACGTTGCAAAATGATAAATCTCTCAATCAAATGATATGTATCTCGAACAAATACAACGAAAGGTTTGAATTGCACTTTTGTTTGTATTAAATTAAATAAATAATTCCATTTCGTCCTTTCGTAGATGTAAGTATACCGTCGTCATACTAAAGAAAGTAACTAAGAGCATCATTCACAAAAATGAACTTCAAAACTATTACACGTACATACATATATCGAACGTAAAAATTATTAATTAACAGTGCTTTTTTTTTTTTAAAAAAAAGTGCCGGAACTTAATTATTGTCAAGCTTTCTAATTCATGTCCGTTCTCAATGTAGAGGATATAAGGTGTACGGAGCTTTTTACGAGAACTGTTTGTTAGTCAGTTGCTCAACCTCCCTTTTTTAAAGAGAGTAAGGATTGAAAGATAGGGCTGGTACAGGACTAGTGGTTAACTAAAGTGGAAGGGATAGTATCATAAATAACAACGCATTCGAACCGAAATCGATCTTGTATATCTAATATTAGTTCTGATGATTATTTTTTTACTGTTATTACTCTTTCATCATCTTTGAGATCATGATTTAAAAATATATTTTCAAACGTTTTCAGCATAAAAAATCGAAAGTTTTCAAATGAAATTAAAAATATAATTTTGCCAACGATTTGAAACATTAAAAATGTTGAGGAAAAAAGTGCCTGAACGCCGTTCTACCGCGTTACATATGAAAAAAGCACTGGTTATTAGTATTATATTCCTCAGTAGAATCTGAACAAAATGTCTTGGAGATGTTTCATATCATTAAAACTTTGATGTTCAAACAGATTTTTTCGGTAGACACATTTTTAAAAGGCTACCTGTCTTGTAGTTTTACATTTGAAATAAAACAGGAATGGATAAATAAACGTCGAAACTCGACTTCGACGGTCGAATGTTCGTTATAACGTCCAGTGTTTCTCAACTTTTGTGATCCCGTGGACCCTTTTGAGTCTCATATTTTTCCGTGGTCCCCACACCCGTAGTTATTAGTTGTTCGAGACTCAGGGCACAATTATTTCGGGATGTCGGAGTTGATGACTGAGAAAAAAGTGAGAAACTGAAAGATTTCAAAATAATTTCTTCGAACACCTGGAAATTTTTTTGGCCGATTTAAGAAACCCAGAAATTTACAGATTTCCCTAAATGAAAAGACGCGAGACCTTTTTTTTTTTAGCTCTTCCAGGTACAGTGAAACCCCGATTCTACGTTCTCCAAGGGACCGTAATAAAATCAACGAATAATGCGGGAAACCGATAATACGGGAAATCTTTTTTTGCTATATACATATGTCGACTAGTTTTTCTTATTTCTAATAAAGAAATATATGTAACAAAAACGGTCAATCGGGATAGTAATTGGGATAGGACGATAATATTTATATGATAGATTGAGGAAATCGGTAAATCGGTGAATGATTAAGTGGAATTATTAAACATTGTTATTACGGGTCTTGGTCGAGTAAAAAATAAACGATCCATGCAATAAAATGAAGAAAGCGAGAACGAAAGATCAGGGTTCGAAAAAAAAAACGCGAAACAAGATTCCAGGCAAAACTATTTATGAGAAATATTCAACGAAAACGGTCAATCGAGATAATATTTGTGACGGGACCAAAATATTTAAACGATAGATCGGGGAAAACGGTAAATCGGGGAACGATTAATGCAGGATTATTTTACATTGCTCTTATGGGTGTTTGGCCGGGACTATGAAAAATAAACGATCCATGCGGAAAAACGAACAATGCGAGAACGGTGGATCGAGGTTCCACTGTATTCCGATTTAAAAAAAAAACCCGGAATTGTCAAAAATGTGAAACTGCTTTTTACCTCTCTCGCGGAGTTCATACAATTTGTTGTCATTGTCCAACTTAAAAACTTGGGAGTTTATGGATTTGTGAAACTGTGCGTTAGTCGGTCCTATCAAATACTTGGTGAAAAACATATTTAAAAAATAATTTCCTGCAATGTTTTACTGGTTTTTTTTTCGAAATGTTCATAGAGATAACCATTATACTAACACGACAATATGCAGTCTACGCGTTTGATTGCCAATAATCTATTCATATTTATTTTCGAGTACATCTCCAAATAATGGCGGTTGGAAGCAATCTTTCCATATTTTCCGGTCGGTAGTTGATAATCACATATAGCTTAACTTTAATACCCTCGGGCTCGCATTACAGCAAGTGCCAAATCGGAATCGTTCATATTATTCACCTAGAGAAGTTCACTGTCAGAGCTCGGCTTGGGTACATTAATCGTATATAACAACTGCTGATTAGAATATATCACTTTTCCGGCCACATTATCCGACACGTGACCTCTGCCAAGGTTGGCACAGATTCAAATCATTTTCAAACAGGATCATCCGATGAAACCGTTATCAGCGAATCACCTTCTACCAATTTCATAAAAGTATAAACAGTCTTGCTCATATAATAATATTATGACAACTCTCCATCCTGCGAGATACAACGCTTTGTCTTTTTAATATGAAAATCAAAGAAATAGAATTGTGTTATACGAAAGTATCGTGCTACAAGGGAAGAGTGATTAGTTATGTTATTGTGGCCCCTTTGAAATATGTTTATATCTTGATCGCACCAAAGTTATAAGAATTATCGATGTTTTATTGAAGAACAGCTCTGCCGTTAGCTGCTCTAAAACATTATTCTTTTCTGAAAATAAATATTTTAAACGAAATCTACACATGGAAAATAATCACGAATTAACGAACGATGCCATTACAAATAACCGCATAAAAAAACATAAAATAATTGTGTGTGGATTTGAAATAACTTAGACAAGAGTTTGAATTATTATTTTATAGCAAATCTGTTTTCATTCTATAGAAAATAGTTTTATAAATAAATTCAGCTTCTTCACTCTAAACGTTTCGTCGAATACAAAAAATCACAAAATGCTTGCTTAGCACATTTGACGAATTCATTGTGAATCAAAATATACTTATTACTGTATTATAAATTAAATTATTTAGTGATGCTTTTTTCATGTGTTCTCAAAATGACTCCCGCGGTGGATTGATGTCATTGCTTTTGACTCTCTCTTACTTATATGGTATATACCGTCAAAGTTTTCATCATATTTGGTGTAAAAAAAGACACATTTTTATAATGAGAGAATACAGGAAATAGTATCGAATATTATGACAAGATTTTCAGTTAAAAGATATTTTAATAAAGGAAAACATTGAATCAATTCTAAGTTAGATCACTTTTAATGTGCTCACTGTCAATACCTGGTGGAAAGGCATTATATGAAAAAAAACACTAGACCAAATAAAATAGTAATTTAATAGAAATATTAAAATAATTTATAGATGATGTTACTAAATTCGAATAACTGACACTTAACTAAATACAAAAAAGCGAAGAAGATCTTTGAAAACTTAATAAATAAATCATAATAGTAGTTTCATATTAAGTGGCGTAATTTTGTTAAATATTATCATTTTTTTAACACACTCGGCCACTGCCACCCTGTACTGTAATTTTTTTAATGCTAATTTTAAAATTTACTATTTAAACAACTGATAAATTTTCTTAATATCTGTTCACCAAAAGTTGAATTCTCGATTCCATTTAGAAAATGTTAATCTCTCTTTATTATTAAAAAAATCATCGAAATGGGATTCATAAAATTCAAAATTTTGTAAGAAATATTTAAGAGCTCTCTTAATATGTTGTTTTTAATATGTAATTTCATTTAATAGTATTAAAATTCACTACTAAAATATATCACATCACTTTTATATCCATGCATTTAAATTTAAATTTTACGATTTTCCACCAATAATTGAGTATAATTAATTACATTGAAGTATTCTAACATATTTATTGTCCGTATGAAACAACCCATTTTAAAATAAAGTAAATATTTTGTAATTAAATATTTAGCGAATTGGGATGAAAGATTATTACTTTTTAATTTGGTTATATGTTATCAAACACTTACATCTTATTGATTCCTTTCCAGTAAATGTTGTCAATTAATGAATAATTTTAATAACTCAACTTACGTGTGATTAATGCAACCTTTAGACAACTCGGTGCTTATGTGTCAATAGCTATTTCATGACTTTATTGATTGGATTTTATAACCATATAAGCATTAATATGATAATAAAAGTCGGCACTATCCGGATTTTTATAAATATAATTCATTTCCATTTAAAAAAGATAAGTAAAATTTATAATTCATACATTTGCCAATTGTTTGATAACGTCGGCAGTTAATGCACAATCATGTTGTCAAACTAATTTTTACATGATGTCGGCGGTGTAAGGAAATTATTTGACCGAAAAAGAGTCTTTTTTTTTTTTTTGGATATCAAATTTATGGAGCTTCAAGTACCAGGACGCGCCAGCGTCAAGGTTCTTCCAGTCTCCTTCATCGATAAAGATTTTGAAAAATTGTAAATTGCATCCCCTTACCGTCGTTCGCAGACGGAAGGGCGAAAGGCAGAACGCCATATTTGAAAATGAACTGGGAAATGCGTAAAGGTTGCAGACTGACAAGATCTCGTTGCGTTGAGTACTATTTTTTTGGGCTGGAGCACTTTTCATCTCATTTATCCAAATCAAACTGCCAAAATATATATATTTAACCATTTATAGTAATTTAATTTAATATTTAAATTCGGAGGATAGAAGTGGCAATACCAAGACTCCGGATACATTTTATGACTAATCAGTAACCATGCGACGGCCAATCTACCATGGGATTTAACACTTAAAAAAATAACATTTATTTAATCCGATTCCTAGTCATCAAGTATTATTACGGCTAATCACTCCATGTCTATTTTAAAAAGGGTCAAATGAACAGATTCCAGAATAATTTTCAACTCGAATACCTATTTCTTTTTTACCTCCATCATTAGAAAAAGTTACGTCTGCCATTAGCTAAAGGTTTTTTTACGTGTTATAGTCAATCCTGAAATCCGAGGGTTGGTACTGACTACTGAGACGATCCCGGGATTACGGGATCGCCAAATTGGTCGGGATCTCAGCAACGTTATGTCTTCACAAAATTCATTCTCAATAGTATATAGTAAAAAACATTTTATTTGATAATCTTTTTATTATCTATTTTATCTGTTCATCAACTTTGTCATTGCTCTTATCGCGAGCATTCAAATTATCTTGTTCCCTATATATTATTAACGATCATATATTATGTTTTTTTTGAATAAATATCCATTATTGCTGTCATATTGACAAACAAACAGCATTCAGCAACACCAATCAAATCTGAAATCATAAAATTACCGGTGGGCCACTTGAATACAGTGAGTTTAAAAAGTACACGTAATTTAAATAATAAATATTGAATTATTTTGAAATTAAATATCTTCACTTTGTTTTAATTGAATTCTGTCGTGTACTATTCAATCAATAATCTCTGCTTGTTTTGGATAACAGATATGATTAAAAATATTAATAAACAGAAAAAAAGTCTGTTTTTTTGTTACTTTATTAACCTTTTGCTACATAATTATGGATAGTATTAGAACACTACAACTATTTGTATAATTATATTATGACCTTTGTTGGAAAATATTTATACTATAAACATTCATATAAGCCAATGTTTCCCAAATTGTGGTACGCGAAGGTAAGCTGCATGTTTTAACGGAGAAAGTCCTGTAATTCATCTTGCCTTTTCCAACTTCATATATGTATATGTGAAGTTGCTTTTTTAACACTTATAGACATTAAGTCAATAAAAGAAACAGGCTTTTAGGTGTGGAACCGCATCTCAGATTAAAATTAACAACCAGTAAACCAAATTATGATGATCTGTCGTCTCAACATATGCAATTTCATTATTCTCATTGATGTCATGAATGTTATATACGACGTGACTTTTATGTATTTAATTATGAACAATTATTTCTATACGTTATTTATTGTGTTTATATACGAAAAACATAAAAAAAAATATACTTTGATTGTTTTTTGACAAAAGTTACTTGGTGTTTCAAAAATTATAAAAGGGTACACAGGTGTCAAAAATTTGGGAAACACTGACCTAAACTATAATTATCGTTTAAAATATATATGAAAAATAGTGTTTTTTTTTATATAAGTGGAATCAATTAAATAATATGTAATTTTTGTAAAAACAAATATGAGATCATATTTAATAGCTACAACGAAGACATGTTACCTTAGTTCAGTATTGAAGTGATGATATATTGATCTCGTAACTAGATATTGACTATGTACTGATTTTTGGAAAATATAATACAAACTAGTACATATGAGTTAATTTGTACTAAATTAGGCTTTTTAATTGAGGTTTCCAACACATATTGTACACTATCGTTCTTCTAATATTTCATCGTCTTCGTGCTATATTAATAATAAATATATTTCAAGAAACGAGATGTCCAGCTTTTTTTCGTGGCCTGTTTTTTACATATCCAGAGGGAACATATATCTTCATTCAGAAGTCGATCTGTTGGCTGTCTCATTGTGTTGTTTTTCATTACATGAATAAACTTATTATACATTTAGTATTCTTTGTATTAAGTGACATTAACATAAATTTTCCTCTTTATAATGGACAAAATTTCAATCATTAAAAAACTCCAAGGAAATAATTAAATTGAATTTATTTTCAATTAGGTAATAAAAATGCGACATTTGTACTTGTGTAGCTGAAATTAGCCGTCGAAGGGGGCCATGGTCACCCATTTACCAGAATAAGACTAAAATAATTGTAAAATACTTTAATTAAATTTTACACAAACAAAATTGATTCAGATTCTCCCGGCTTGCCTACGAATACTTGAGGTCGTCAATTTAACGGTCATAATGTTTATCTGAATATTTGAAAGACACTTTTTACATAAGCATGTTAAGTTATTTTGACGGTCAAATGTGCATCATAAAAAAACGAATAGACTCGCTGTGAAACCAGCAATAAATACATTACTTATTACGAAGATATTCTCAAACTTCTTATAACATATTTATCATTAACATAATAGTGCAAGCAAGTATGAATAATGCTATCGAATTATTGCTAAATGTTTGACCTTTATGATCACTGGTCCTGAAGAGTAGATCGGTCAACATTATTGAGCGTTCGTCTTATTCAGTTGTTGTGTCTACGGGATCGAATCTCTACATAAACGATTTTATAAATTGATATCACTTAAGTCAGTTTACCCTAAGTGTCCAGGAAACAGTTAAACCTGAATATTTCAACTTACAGAAACAAATTCATTATTATTTATTTTTTGTAGTAAGTATAATTTTTTACTATTTTTGATTATGCTTTCAATTAAATAATCATTATTTTTTATGGAAAACTAACTTTATTTTAGAATACATAAATACAAGATATACGTAATATCGTGTTGTTTGTGAATTTGGGATATTAAACGAATGAAATAGATGCGTTGATATGCTTGTTAACCGACATCAACAAAATATAAAATTCTAATGAAACAACATACGCGGTGTCAGAATTAAGACGACGATATTCGTGTTTAATGACATGAACTCTTCGATGTTAACTAAAATAAACACATTAAATTGCATATAATCAAAAATCTAGTGGTTGTAGTTATTTATTAGATATCCCAGGACATATTTACGTTCGCCATTTAAATTAACACTCCTGAAATTGGGTTATTTATTGCAGCGGTGGGCTGCCAATGCGTTAACAATGGGCGCGCTAAATCTCAAAGCGAATCTCGATGTTTGGGGAAGTAGTGATTTTTTTATTACTCCTATGCAATTATATGCAACACTTAAATAAGCAATCGATTGTCACCGGTTACACTTATAATATGTAACAATATGAAATTTACCGTAAACTTACCAATGTAAATGACTAAAAATGTACTACTGTGTATACTGAAGCTGTCATAGATATTATAAGTCAAAAATCGCAGTTATTTACTAAATTGATCTTAGAATATTTTTTATCTTAAATTAACAAGGGACTCGCCGGCCTTATTAAATTTTAACAAGGGGCTCACGCGAGCCCCTCCAAGCTCCCTCCAGCCCACCCCTGATCTATTGGCTTTATATATGTTAATATAATATATCATTTTGAAGCATAATATTGGTCATTCATTCACTTCCTACAACTTTGAGTTAGGTGGCTCTTTCGTCTTCAATTTAATAACCATGTATGGCTACCCCACTACACAAATATAAGTATTGCTAATGGTGAATACTTTTCTCCGCCTCGTCCACTCAAGATTGCTCAACTAGTCAATTTAATAATCATAAGACTAACAAATAATAATATATTATTTTGTACTTATTGCACATTTATAAATTAGATATGACCTAATAGACAATTGTGGAATAAGTAAAAAAGAGTGTTTTAATATTTTTAAGCCTATTCACCAAGTATTGACAGTGATCACTCTAAAAGTAATTGGAAGAAGTTTCTACTATTAAGACAATTTATTTATGATACACAGTGCCGATGCGAGTTTATTTGGCGCCCTAGGCCAGTGCTTCACAGATTGGGGGCCGCGGAATTTCTCCGGGGGCCGCCGCAGAACATTTTTTGTATCGAGAAGGGCCGCGGATTATTTTTTCAGATTTAGGGGGCCGTGGAATGAAAAAGGTTGGGAAGCACTGCCCTAGGCAACGGTTATTGGCGCGCCCCCATTTTTACAAATTGTCCCATTTTTCTTTCGAAATAATGAAAAATAATCAATTCGGAATCATTAGAAATATTTTTTAAATATCCATGTCCGCTCCCAATATGGAGCATATGGCCACCTAATGGAGGTATCTCAATAGAAGTTTTTCTCCGTGAACTGTTTGTTACTCAGTCGCTCAGCCCCTCTTTTTCGAATCATATAGAAAAAGATTCATAATTACAACGAACAAATACAAACATCAAAATAAAACAAAATTTACTATTATTATTCGAGTATATAAATTTTTAACACTCCATTTAAACGCCTCTTAATGGTTTGCGCCCTAGGCGGTTGCCTATTTCGCCTGTATGGTTGCGCCGGCCCTGGTGATACATTGTATTCTTCTCGACGAACCTAAATACATGTGACCCTTAATCAGAGGTAGTCATAGTTCTGACAATGATTATGCCATTTTAATTAATATCAATGATAATAAATATCAGCTTTTTATTGTAGGGCAATTATATTTATCAGCTGAAAATGCTCGCGACGAGCGATATCAGTCATATAAGAACATTTTTTGAAAAATTCAGATATTAACGCGACAAAATTATGACGCTCATTGAATACTATGAATATTGTATGAACGAAATAAAACGTTTAAATAATTATTTAAAAATAGATCCGATTTTTACAATACTTTCAGTTTAGGTAACACTGGTAGGTAATAGATTAACCCATTGCGGTCGCGTATTGCGGTCAACATCCAACCAAGGACACTCGCTTCCATTTCGATTCCATGCATATTTCTCTTTTTTTACTTATTTTTCCAATGACTTGGTGATTATTCTAGCCATTGCAATGAATATTAAAGTAATTTTACAATTGTAAATAAAATCTTAATTTTAATCTCAACAAGCATAAAACAATATTTCGTCGATACACATCAAATATGCTCTATGTGACTATGTGTACCCATAGTCACATAGACCATATTTGATGTGCATCGACGATTTGACGCATTATCCTTGTTATATATTTTTTATATGAAACAGTCGATAATTTCGATAACCACGCATAAACCCCATTAGGAGTCCATATGCTTCACATTGGGAGCGGATATGGTAAAAGAATCGTTTTATATTAATTGTAAGTTTAACATATTGTTTTGCATCATATGTCTTCAGTTTTCTTGTTGGGCTTAGGCCTTTTCCATTTTTATATTACTTTATTATAGAAAATGTTCGTCGACAATGTACCAATCCGGTGAGAGAATGAATCCAAAGATTTTTTTAACATACCAACAGGTCTTACATTTTAAGTCATATAATACATATACATCCATAGTCCATAACGAAGGAGAAAATCTTTAATATGTTTCCTGCCTTTTTTTAATATTGGCAATTATTGAAACCAAAAATAATAATTATTTAAAATTTACCGCATTTTTTTACACATTTAAAAAATATATCCTGTGTAGTGTGTGTGGTGTGCTTTGTGTAGTTCAGTAAACAGGAATAAATGATGTAATTTAAATTTCAAGACAGAGCTGTCAGAATGTTTAAATTTACATTTATGATAATAATACTCGAATGATATTTTTTTATATATAAAAGAGCATATTTATAGATTTCGATAATTCGTACTGAATATTCTATGAACATGTTCATTTCTATTCCAGATCGTTTGCGACCGTGATAACTTGCAAAACTAGACCTTATTTATGAAGTTTTTGAATAAATAATGAGTAATACATTAATATTTATGAGCACTAAACCGCCTACCACACTGGCGCTTAAATATCCCTGCATGAAAAATATTTTATACAAAGAACGCTGACTTGTGAAATTTTTGACAGTGAAGTACTTAAATCTGAGAAGACGTAAATAACACTTATTATGACGTTAGTTTCTATACGATTTTCTTGCGTGCACCAACGATATAAATAAATACGGTAATATTCACTTTAATGAATAGTCATTTTTTATCTATTAAAGATTTTATGTGTAAATTTCTTAAATAACTTTCATACACAACATATTAAAGTCGAATTTTTCACTATATTTAGGGGCATCGTATGGACCTAGGAGAACTTATACCTACTTACTTTTAAGCCAATTGGGCTACTCAAGAAAAGGGCTACTCAAGCTCTTTTGGGATGCTGAGCAGTGTATATTTTTTAGTGTTACCTGAGGACCGGCTTCATCATGCTAACAAACTGTTACTCAAATGTTGCTAATACTTACTGGATTAGTGATTGTAAGAATCATTGGCGAGCTCAGGTTCTTAAAAGTAAAACTATCAATACACAAAATATACTTTAAATTGTATGTATTATTATTGGTTGGTTGATGGTCAATCATTTAAAGCTTTCATATACTTTTTTAAATGTTGATCGACTAACAATGCATTTTTAATGTGTTAACTCTTAAATTTTGGTGAAATTACAGTATATGATATAATCAGAAACGGCTTTATTCATCACGATCGTTTTCAGAAGAATTCAATCGAATTGTGGAATCAGAAAAATGTTTGCTTATTTTTTATAAATATATTAATTGTGATATATGTATAAAGTTAAACCGATTTTAGTAATTTTTGACATACGATAATTTTTGTAATTAATGTACCTAAAACGTTCACCTTTTTTCCTCGCCGTTTTTTCTTGTGAAACGCACGCCCATGTTCGACAACCAGCGGGTCACAACTACCGCCAGATGATGAAAATTGCGGATGGCTTTATTGTTTGTCGTCTTGCTGTTTCTAATTCCCCCACCGGAACACTTTAACTTAAGACTATAACGAGATGCCTCAATTGAAGACTCCGTCTTCATTCGCTCGCCTGATTGACGGCATCGGCCAAATCCGAATAAACCCAAACGCAACCGCTGCAAGTTACACTTGTGAATATTCTGGGACTTGATTTTGAAAACAGTTACCATTCTAATTATGTACCTCAATAAACAATATTATGGGGACATGGGAAATTAGCCACTTAGTCGTGAATTGAACACTGAGTAGATTTCCCTCAAAAACAAAAACAATTAATAACTCCTGTTTCAATTATATTATGTTGTCTTACTCTGCCTGTTATTAGTTTAAAAGGCAGTGTGATATTAGGAAACCAAAGATCTTGGGGTTCAATTACTGGGGACTATTCTTATACACATTTTCATATAGGCGAATGTGTATCTCTAATTCGTTACATACATAGATGATTTCATTTGGAATTAATCGATAGTGAAACGATGCATGTTTTGGCAATCTAATATCATAATCAAATTAACTTTGCAATGATTCGGCCAACCTGCAACAAGGTATGAAAGCTTCAGGACAGAGTTCGGGAAAGCGTGGACCGTCAGCATCATCACAACTGGATTTGACTTTCGATCGATTAATAGCTTTGTACCCAAAGGTTGAATCCATGTCAAGTTTTCACACCTTTTCTCACACACCATATCCGATCCTAAAAAAGAGTGTGAAGAAAACGATCAGCCAACTACCGATCAATTATTAATTTTATCTTACCGTTATATAATCATAAAAGTTGCAATATCAATGTACATGTAACATGCCTCCAAGTCGTACAATCAAATACATGCACAGACAATCCGATGTTTGGTTATTTTTATTATTTACATGGATAAAAAATTAATCATTTTTTTTTCTTAATGTTCCGTAGGTATAGCCAAATGCTTTCCATAAAATGATAAAAACAATCCTTATCGTGACGTATTTATAAAAATGGAATCGCGTCAACCGTCAGCTTTTATAATATTTATTTTTCCTTGCATTACCTGTCATAATCAAAATGTCAACTCTTTTGTTTCGAAAGTTAGTTTTACGGCGTCATCCGCTATACAAATGATGATTTTCACTAACGAGATAAAAAAAAAACACTCATTGTTTGCGAAACATACAACACATTATTTATCATTGGTAAAAAATATGATTACATTAATTATTGATAATTATTTTCACTGGCCCAAAAAATCGTTTTGTAACAAAATTTCTTGATATCGAAAAAAACCCTTTCGCTGGGTAATGATGTGGGGCATATGGTCTTTAAGCCATCAAATAAAAGATCAAAATTGTCTGTCCTTTTGATTATAGACTCGTTTATGGAAAATTCGGCACAACCGGTTACCAAGTTGAAAAACCGGTTTTCGAATGTCACCAATTTAGCAACAAAAAAAACCGGTTTTTAAAACCGGTTTTTGAAAATCGATAAGCCCTAGCTTTAACACTATATTCAATTTGTTTTAAAGCTATATTCACTGAAAAATACACATTTTATAGCAGCAATCGCCAACCTTTCAAGTCTAACTGACCAATAAATTTCTTCTTCAACAGATCTTGAATTCCACGCGAATAATTAAATTGCATTTTTGAATAAAAAAAATAATAATCAAAATGCTCACTTACGTAGTGGTACCGGTCTTGACCGAAATAATAATAAAAAAAAAATCCCTAAAAATATGTGTATGTATAATATCTGTAAAAATATGCGATTTCTATTATCATTTAATTTGTAATTACCTATACATATTTTTTATTTTACTTTTCATAGCAAATAAATTAAATTGTGAAATAATATTTAACTTGTGTTTTTTATAGATGTAATAAAGTACATAAGATTGTTCTTCTTAATCTTTAAACAAACTTGATTTTATAAAAAAAAAACTTGTTCTGGCTCTGTCTACTTAGATAAGGTAAAAAAAAACAGTGTCACTGACCTAGGTGATTTTTGCCAAGAAAATAATCAATCACAATAATTTAATTTGAGCATAGTGACTGAATGGCAGCCAGACAGCACTGTCAACAATCAAAGCCTCACATGTGTCAAAAATATATTTTTTTAACCATTTAAAAAAATATATTAATCGATCGAAATGTACTTATTCAGTTGACACATTTTTTTAAACTGATTACGTTTCTTTTTAAAAAAATACACATTGACAACTGCCATTGCTCACAAAATAAATAAGTACTATAATACTATAACTCTTCATAATCTTCTTCTTCTTTGGCCATGTTCGTTCCTTATGTGGAGCATATGGCCGCCACGCGGCACCTCCGTATTTCCCTGTCTCCCGCCAATTGCTTAGCTTCCTTCCATGACATGCCAGCATCCCTCAGTTCGGCCGAGTACATCCTATGGATAGTACCCGACGGACGTCCGGGGCGCCGGAATCCCACCGGTCGAAAGAAGATGCAGGCAGGATTGATGCTTTCCGGAGGCATCCAGGACTGACTTGACAGGACGCTGTCTTGTACGCTCCCTTATCTATGAATTCCTCACAAAATCAAACCACCTCACCCCCATTATCCGACGCAGGCATCTGTTCTCCAAGCTCAGTATACAGTTCTTCTGAGTCTTCGTCAGGTGCTATGATTCGCAACCGTAAAGCAGTACCGGCAGAATGCAAGCATTGAATAAGTGGCATCTGGTTTTAATCGAGTACAGCTGTGTGTCTCAGACAGTCCGCATTGAGTTGAATGTGGCTCCAGCCATTCTTAAACGAATGGCGTACTCCTTTTTTGTGCTACCGTCTTCGTATTCAGCTCTTCTAAAATAATCATTGAGCACATGCTTAGGAGTCAGTTCTCACAACATCATCTTTTTTAAATTTCATTGCTTGAAATGTGTTAGGAAAATTGATTGACAACTGAAACGCCTCATCAAAAATGATGTAAATGACATTTAGAATGATACTAAACAGATGTTTTAACTAAACTCTAAAATATGTTGCTAAACATACCTATCTTAGTTTAAGAAAACTCGGAATTAAAACAATGTAAAAGTAAAAGCATTCGACTTTCACACATATAACTTTTCGCCATTTTAAACATTTTCTCAAGATTTAGATTTTGGTCGATAATATAATGAAAGACGATCAAAAGAAGAACATTTTTCAACGACATGAAAGCTGGCGCCACATATTTGATATTGGTAATTTTATAATATTTATTTACACCTCCAGTCCATCTTGAGGCAAGCAACGATGTGAAAGTGATCTTTCCAAAACTCTGCGTCACTCGTTATGCGAAATATCGCTCGTTAAGTGAGCATTTTTTCACAATCTGTTTTGCTCGTTATATGAATTACTCGTTATGAGAGGTTCCACTGTACTTGCCAAATGACCAAAAAAATATAGAATTATTGTTAGATGATACTAATAAAAAACTTTTGGAATGATCCTCTTCAAAAAAGTAGTTTATTTGTTCAACTAATTTATTTTGTATAAAAAACATGTATCTTTTAGCATAATTTGATAGCTATCAATTATAATGCAAACAATACGTTGTTCTGTCTACGTGTGTGTGTTCTTGAAATTTTGAGAAGCTTGTTTGTTTACCACTACATAAGCAAATAATAACATTTCCCTAAATGCAGTCTTTTAAGTACCCATACTCTCTCGTTTTTTATTCCATCAAATGATGTAGGTAAAAATAGATTTTTAGCAATACGTTTATATAATTTTATCCAGTGTTGTTCAAACCGTAATAAATAGTAATATAAAATAATATTAAGATTTTGTTCGTATTTATAATATTTACTTTGATGACGTCCATTCATTATTTAGAATCCTTTGTTTACTTTGTGAACATTGTTTACTGGCAATCTTTGATGAATACACATACAATAAAACCTCAATATAACAAACTTCGTAATATAACGGAAAAAAACATATGCTGTCAAATGTAAAAATTGTCATACACGTGCATCTAAGTCTCACCGCTTGTAAATAATTGTCTGCGCACGGCAATCACGCCATACTTCTTGCACTCGAACTCGAGCCACAATACAGCCCTGCTCGTAGACTACACGTAGCACTGACGCTCGCAACGCTGGCCGCTGATTCACACAGCAGCTTAATTGCTCGATGTAATTTATTTTTAGCCCTCGCACATTTTCCTCTATTTTTCTCCGGGATTGGAGGCCCTAATTCACACCGTCTTGCGATACTTTGAACAAAACAAACACAACACAATGTAATTCTTTTTTGATATGCATAATTTGATTGTTTTCAATGTTTCCTTGTATTAAGTACCTTCGGTATTACTTAATTATACTGTATTCTTAAATTTCATTCGTTCATTTTGTCACTAACGACCAGGGTTTCACCTTTCGGCAAGTGTATTGTGTATATATAATGTAATAACTAAATTTATATATCTCTAAGCTTAAGCTATTGATGGCGATATGAATATTGAAATTCCAACAGGTACTTTAAGTCAAAATTTTAAATTATTTGTACCCTTATTTTGCTCAGCAGTTATCTAACCAAAAATGCACCCTTATTTTTATATTCCCTTTTCAGATACATAGATACTGGTTGACATTAAAAACTACAAATTGCGTTAGAATATCTTTTTGCAGTCGCTAATTTTATCAATTTAGACTTGTGACAGACTTTCACGAGTTAAATAATGATATTTTAAACATTTAGCATTATAATCTCAAAATATTATTTTTTTATTTGAAATAGCTCAAAACTAGGGGTGCGACTTGTGCTTTTTGGTGTCAAATATGAAATCGAGAGAATCTGAAAATATCTAATCCTAAAGCGTGCTAAATTTGAGTTTTCGAAATAAATTTAAAAAAAAACTTAAGGACTCCTGGCGTTATACGTTCGGGTAATAAGTAATAATTATTGCTGTTGACGAAATTAATTTAGGTGATACTAACGTTGTATGTAAATAAAACGTTAAAACTCGATTATACCAAACAATTATATGGTTACATATATACGATATGTGTGTAAACAAATTAAATTGTCAAGACTTTATAAATAAAGGTTGAAATCGAACTAAGCCCCAGTTATAGCTCTACTCTTCATGGCGGGTAGTCAAAATGAAGATACGGTCATATTAGTTTTTCAATTGAATTTTTAGTGTAAATTAGTTGATGCAGTGTTTTCTGAAAGGAACTTAAATTTTCATTTGGTTTTTATAATCCAAAATGAAAATGTCACCTCCTCCAAACCCTTTGGATAAACACGTGCACCGAAGAGGCCTTCATCTAAACTTAGGACAGCCGAAACTTACTCTATCTAAAAGGTAAACA
This sequence comes from Himalopsyche anomala, assembly GCA_031772345.1. Taxonomy (NCBI): domain Eukaryota; kingdom Metazoa; phylum Arthropoda; class Insecta; order Trichoptera; family Rhyacophilidae; genus Himalopsyche; species Himalopsyche anomala. The sequence goes on along the minus strand of CM062826.1, from coordinate 14,938,939 downwards.
AAATATTTAAATGAATCAATGAGCAGTTAAAATAATTAATAAGATAAATTCTACAGGAATCAGCTGGTAATCTTTCGACATGCCAGGATCAATACTATGTAATGTTCTTATAATGATGTGATAATTATCTACTTGTTGTGTAACTAAATAGTTATTTACTTCAATTTTAAATAATCCTGTACTTCCTACATTTGAGTTTTGAATACCCATTTGCATAAATAAAAAAGAAATTGTTCTCACAAAACGCATGAATTTTATGAGTTCATTATAAAAGGAGTTAAATAAAATTGCGGTCGACAACATATGGCACGCGGGGATTTTTTTGTTTGCACGGCCTAAAAATTTATTATGGCAAATGTTGTAATCATTTGTTAGAAAGTTGTATAGAAATCGTTGAGCTGAAGAAAATTTGAAATTATATAATACATAGTGTCAGAAGCAATAAACCACTCTGAGGAGTATTATTGTTTATGCTATGTTTATTATAATGTGTGAAATAATGGAATATTTTAACAACATACAGTTTTACAATTGTGATACAGTGTAACGCGAAGTGTCTAATAATGGGTACATTTTTTTGTGCACTAGGTTATATTATAATGTTGAAGACCACTGGCATAAAAAACTAAATTTAAGAATACATTGCCCCTCCACAGCCCTGGCTCCAATCTAACAACGGCGTGATATCGATATCTAAATTCATTCTTGCACAACTAATTGTTCGGTATAAAAAAAAATGTGACAACATAATTTGTATCATTTAATGAATTTTGCCAGATTTTAATAATGGGGTTGGACGCTTGCCAATTAAGCATTTATATCTCGCTTTAATTTGAACGTTTTTACAGCTCTTTTATAATAGATTATTGTGATAGTTTCGTCTACTGTTAAAAGTAAATATAGACAAATTCACGGTCCTCTGGTTTGTCAGGTCAAATAGTTTATATGTAAAAGAAATATTTTATAATATGTAACGTAAAGCTGCGTACTCACTATATTGGCGCATCTGCATCAATTTTGATGCAGATGCAGTATGTAATTTACACACTTGTAGAAGTCGTGGTGCGCTGCTTGAGGTTGGGGAAGATTTAAAATATACAATGTTTGAAAACCGCGGATTTAGGATTTTTTTTTATTTGAAGACAAAAATAAATCTCAATTATTACTATGAAACTGGACATTTCAATATATGCGCTCTCAACATTTAGCACGTAAACTCCTCAAAAAGTATTTCACTCCCTATGTTATTCTCTTTTTTTTTTTAATTTCCTTTGAATAAGATTTAAAGATTTCAGATATCCGCGTATATGGATACAATTTCATACATAATTAAAAAAAAAAAACAGTATGTATATCGGACCCCTATTTGGTTTTCGTTGAAGGCTAAGAGCGTTCCCACTCGGTCGAGGCGATAACTAACATAATCATATACTTACATCGATTTATGAAAAAGGTATTTGAAACTTAATTACTTAGCAACAGATAGTTTTGCAACGATTCTTAAAATATATTTTTAAATGTAACATATTAAAAAATATATGCATTTAGGTTTCGTAATATAAATAGATAAACCGTCAAGAGATTAATCTGTCATTCATTTTGTATCAATAATATCACTGATAAAAAATAATACTACAATTATGAAAAATAGTCATTCTTTATTTAATTTGATTATGTTTAAAAAATGTTTTGAGCACAATTAATTAATTAATTAACGATAAATGTTTCAATGTATTCACGATAAATTTTCTTAGTAAATTTCTCTAAATATACCTTTTTCTCAGAGAGATTTGGAATAAATTACTCAAAGAGATATAATACTTACGTAACGATGTCTATCATGTGTTCATTGTCAAATTACGAAATTTTCAACATATATAGATAACCCAACGTTGATTCTAAATCCTTGATTGAATCGTATCATACAGATTAACAAAATCGTATACAAAATATGAATTGTATTGGTGTACTTTCCAATCGTTACTTAGGTCAAAGACACGTACGTCTATTTAAAAAAGGGACACAAATACACAACTAAAAGAAAAAATATTTGTGTCTTGGCACTGCTTTCTATAAAATACACATAATTTGGTTGAATGTCAACTCCTTGCGGCTTCTTAAACAAAGTCGTGTCCATACCTTAAATAATAATTACTTGAGCAAATTATTTCAATGTAACGAAACTATTATGATCATTTTGCATGAGGCTGGCGTCTAGTGATAACGATTTTGACGTATTTAAATACTTGTTTACCGTGGCCACACTAAGTAAAATAATGTTATTTTGAAAGAGATCACGAGACATGAAACGTAAGAAGTGCGAGTTGTCTAAACAATTATCACCTCACGAAACATTGATTTGATGTCACCATAAGCGACACTTCAGACCAGGCGGGGGGAACCTTCGGGCTTTTGGCTACTCTGGTCTGGCCAATTCTGTAATTCTGTAAATTTTTGTAAATTCCTGAGATTTTGGATTTGAAAATTTCTGGAAGACCTAAAAAAAAGGAGCCACGCTGCTAATTTGGGCAAATCCGTAAATTCTTGGGATTTTCGATGTTAAAATTCTTGGAAGAACTAAAAATAAAAAAAGGTCCCACGCTGGTAATTTTGGGAAGTCCTCAAATTTCTAGGCTCAAGAAATTGCCATGAAATTGTTTCCGGCCAAAGATTATCTAGTCAATGTTTACTGCGGCCTTGTGTCGAATCAGAAAAATGAATGCGGCGAAAGATAAAAAAAAGTTCCCCACCCCCTGCTTTAAAAGATCTCTTTATTGCCGTTTTATGTTTATATATATAAATATTACGAGGTGAATCGCTTAAATAATTAAATCGACTAGCTAATAATTAAAGCATATATAAATCTTCGTTTCTCTGCATCGAAGAGTCATCTAGAAAGCTCTTGTATTAAATTAACTAAGATTTTTTCTCATTGCTGTCTTGGTGCCGTCGAATAGGTCCAAAGCTGAAAGCCAGTCGTATTATTCCATACATACTAATACCAATCGGAAAAATGTGATTCTTCTTTAGCCTAAAACATTTGACGTCGTTAAACGTACTAAACTAGTTGATAGTTGAATAAAATTGGATAATCTGAACTTCTGAAAGTTGGAACAGATAAAAGAAGAATACAAAAAATGTATTTCAGCCTGACAAGATTGGCATACCATATGTCGGAGTTGTAAATTTTAATGTTTGTTCGATAAAGCTGTATGGTATTACCATTATTTTTTCAATTCATAGTGAGATTTCATATAAATAATCATAACCAAATATTTTAAACCTTCCAAAACAACCTGCTAAACTTGTAACCGAATATTCAGTTTTTAAACAAGATACAAAACAAAAATGTAGCTAAAATTAGTTCTTTTCGGTCAGAACTCTGGACATACACTGCTATTCCCACGAAAATAGCACTCATTTCGTACTATCTAAAATACTTATCACGTTATCGAAACGTAATTGAGTATTTTAGAACTTCCAAAATAAGTTATATGCACGTGAGAATAGCAGTACTGAACTATACATTTTTAGGCGTTTGTGTAGCGCAGTGGCTCTCAACCGGGCGATGCGAGTTTCGGAGATATTTTGGGGAAAAAGTATAGGGAATTGACGATTTCAAATTCGTCGATGAGCTAAAAAAAAAGACGAGCTTTGGAGATATTTGGGAGAAAAAGTATAGGGAATTGAGGATTTCAAATTCCTCGGTGAAAGGGATAATTTTGGAAAATGTATTTCTTCTAAAGGCGGCGATTCTTTCAATACGGTTAAGAAACACTGGTGTAGCGTATAGATATTATTTTTCCTCATTTTTTCTGGAATTTCGTAAATGATTCACTTGAATTTAACATCAATACTCAAAATAAAACAGATGGTTTGAAATGGCTTGAAATGGTTTCCTGAAAAATTTATCTTCTCTGAGAAATCCTTACAAAACACACACCTGGCAAAGCTCGAGTCGTGTTATCTTTTGATTATTTGCAGGAAATATGAATTAAAGGAATTATACTACTTATAATGATTGTAACATGACCCTGAATAAAGCAATTTTTATACATTACTCATCGGCTAAATTGAAAAATATAGTATATTGAATTTCAACAAGAAATCGCTATTCACTTACCATTTGTTGTCAAATATATTATATTATATTGAGTTATAAGAATCAGTCGTGCAATAAGAAATTGCATTTGTTGATTTAATATACCACATAATTACAGAATCTGGGGATAAAAAAAACCTATGCATCCTGAATTTTATACTGAAACACTTTGACTTGATTTAATCATTCAACTCAACTCAACCGCGCAATACTTAGTGGTATCAATACTTTAGATAGATTCGACGGCTACTTTGTGGAAGCTTATTTTTAATTCAAATAAAATTTGAAAACTTTATCACTCCACTCTACTCAGTGACATCAATTTCATCGATTTACCCCTACCTTCTTTACACTCTTCTCAGGCGTCGTGACTCCGTATTTTTCAAGTTAAGCTAGCAACATTTTCATTATATAAGGAGGGGGGTAATGTACTATACAATTGTTGACATAAAATTAATCCAAATGTTTAACAAAACTTTCGTCCCACGAAATAAAAGCATGTGTAGGTTTTGCTTGTTATTGGCAACAATTCATTGTCCGTTTATTTATTCCTTGTCTCTAGATCCACATACAAATACATGATTGGTTGCTTATGAATGGAAGTGTATTACGAACAGAAGCAATAGAGTTTTTTGTTAACAACTAGCGATATGCAAACACTTTAAGATTTTTTTATATGGAGATATATTGAATCGATAAACAAAAAATTAATCACTTCATTCCTAATTTGGTTATACGTAATTATGTAAACAAGTAAGAATAATGATGGTAGCCATAAATATCCGATTGGCCATTTGTGACGCCAGATATTGACAATAATCATGATGTACTTTATTGAAATATGTATGTACATTGTGTCGTAAAAATTCAGGGCTGTGCAACACGAATTAAGCTTAAAAATATCAAATATTATTTGTTTCCTTCTCTTGATAGGATTTTCAATTTTTAAATAGTTGCCCTTCCTTCTAGTGCCTACGGTATTTCACCAATCAATAACGATGAATAGGCTAATTTTTAAAAATATTTGGCCTACTTATAGTGTATTTACTTACAGATTACAACTTCCAAGGCAAACGGGGGTGTGAATTCCTCATCAGTATTTTATCTGATTATCTCTATGAAGAATTGAGAAACTCTTCCCTATATATTACAAAATTCTATTTATTTATTAAAAAGTTTAATTATTTTTAAAACGTTCGGGCTAGGGTCTTCAATTCTGGAATTTCTGTATTGAGAAAATTATAGAAAGTTGTGCTAAGGCTAAAAACAAAAGGTCACAAATTTCGAATTTACACACAATGTCATGTTGAATGTTCAATCCCGAGATCCCGGGATTGGAAAAATTGTCAATTCCAAAATCCCGGGATCACAAAAAGGATCCGGAATTGGATGCCCTAGTTCGGACTTCTAATACTTTTCTAGGCTTAGTAGTATGCAGATCTTTGACTCTTACGATTGTATGCACAAACAACTAAACAAAGTGGTCAGAGTTGTGACTAGGGAGTTTTTTCCGACCCCAACTCCGGTAAAAACAGTCTGAGTCCACGACTTTGACTCCGACTCCAAAGCCCTATATAATATTCTACAAGATAGTGCCATTTTATTATTTGGATCCGTGTCATCGTCATTGACTATGAAGTTTTGTTCAACTATTGCACGCTCGTTAAATTTCTTGTTTCATCGATAGAGTAGAGTTACTTATGTTTTTTTATCTATCTTAAATTTCAAACAAACAGGTAAGTTTTCACTTAATTTATATCAAGTGTTCCGTGGCATATCTTAATTTTATTTTGTTCGACAAATACATCTTAAATTTTCATATCATTTCAGTGTAGCAATATTCAAATAATTGGCGTTTAATTCAGTTAGAACTATCAACAAATTTATCAGTTGAATTTCAAATTAATATGTCTATTAAAAGCCATTAATTTATTACACTATCTTGGCTTAAAATGTATAAAGACGGATTTTTATTCAACTTAAAGTCGTTGTGAAAATGTTACAATTTATTTACAAAATGGATGACTATTACAAACTCTTAAACAAGATGATTTATAAGCTAGTAATAGTTGATGTCCTGTGACCGAACAAATTTAAACAAATCTAATGCACCTGTCCTTAGCCTTATGCCAAACAGAGTGACACTTATTCAAATATTTAATGTGGGTATCGTCACAGCCTTCACTAGTAATGACGTGTTAGAACCAGTTGTATGATTATTTGATAAGAGTACCTTCACAAGATGACCAATATTCGTCGCACAATAATAAATGTATTATCAATGTGACACGAATTCTTTCTAGCACTTTGCGTACATACATACTAATTTTTATTGTAATTGAGTCGTATAGTATCAATAGTAGAACTATCCATTTTTCGAAGTTGCGAGAAAAACACTAAAAACGTATTGTTGGCTTTTTGAGTTTTATCAATTTAAACTCAATTTTAAACATAGCTCATCAATGAGTGCAACTTAAAATTTGTATGGGACATCACTTAAAGTTACTGTGATTGGTCGAAATCCTGATTTGCCAAACTGTTCTATTTTTGTTTCCAATGTCGTGGACAGTTCTGCTTTTGATAGCAAGCATCATTTTCTTTTGCGTTTTTGTACCACATTTATTTGATTTTTAAACTTTTTTTTATTTCTAGTCGTACACTATAACCAGCAAAATAGTGTGACAGCATTAGTTTAATTTAGAAATATATGGGATAGTTTTGCTTTTGATACCAGACGACTCAATTGACAAATTTCTTACGAACTCGTTAATAAAATGTTTCTTTGTTTATCATTGTCTTTGAATAGTTTATGGTATATCGTTTATATTGTTGGCTAAACTGTATTACCACTGTAAAAATTAAGAATTCCATTTTCAATTTTTTTATGACAGCTAGGTATTGTAAACAATATAGACTCGACCCCAATGAGTAGTTTGTACTTTATTTTGTTTACGTTTTAAGAAATATTTCTGCATTATCCTTGAAATATATATTAATTATGTTTCAGAAACTGATATCTCAATATCGATTGCTTATGGAATCAACTACCGGTGTTCCTACTACCTACTCACGCGTGCATAACACTATAATATTTCCCATATATGCGAACTGTTGAATCGTGACGAACAGCATAAATATTATTCGGACATTCAATTCATACAACTGTTATTATGTAGAAAATATTATTTAAAAATCTCCAAGCGGTCAAACTAGCTATTATATACTTACATTATATCATCATTATTCAATTGAATGTCTTCTTGTAAAATGAAATGTGTATGAAAAGAAAAATTACCGATAACTCTTTATTAATGACTCGTACAGCATCCAAGGGGGTTGAGAATGTGTACGGTATATTAACTTTACATTTAACTTATTTTTTAATCGAGGGATGTGTTAATTATTCGGATCCAAACATACGTACCCTTATCGTCGTTTCCACCATCCTCTCGGCGGATCTGAAACATCTTGAACTATCATAACATAATATTATATTTGTTTGGGTTTTATTCTCTGCCTTCTCTGCGCATGTTCAAGAAAAGAGGGAAAGTGTGTAGGTATGTACTGTTTGCGAATATTGACAGGAGCCACTACCACATTGTGGTGTATAATATTAATATTTGTTAATCAATTTTGCAAAGATTTTGGTGGCAAGAGACTTTCGGTGATGATATAAATGATTTAGCTAAATATTCGCATAATGCAGAATCGTTTTATTTTCATATAGACACAACAAACGACGCGCGATCCTTTGTTACAAAATTAACAAAATAACGTAAAATGGTCAAGGTTGTCTGTTTGGAGTCAGCTGGGCGTGAACTACGCATCTCTCGTCGGGCAATTAATTGATGGCACATTCGATATTTGTGGTTAATCCCGAATTCTTACCATGACCGCCAACTCCCGAAATAACTATGCGATTTACGGTCATCGCTTCTTACAGTGAAAAAGAATATAAAACAAGCAAGTCTTTGAGAGAATTGACTGCATATTCCGAATAAATTATCATTTTTTCTACTAAATACTGTTGATACAAAAGCGGACAATGCAAAGAACGATTTAGTTATTCCACATAACTTTAAGATTCAAACATTAAATAATATTATATAAGTAGAATCAGATGAATCGTTATTGATAATATTTACAATCCACTGTGGAAACGAAAAAGAACGTATCCCACACATAACAAATTGTACAGGAGACACGACACAAACAACGTTTTTTGATGATTTTGGGGAAAATGCAAATTATGAAATATACACAACCTTGAAGTGCGTGTAGACTGATAAACTGGTTTTTAATTGACTTTTTGTTATTAATTTATTATATTGTTTTTTTTTTCATTTCATAGGCATTTTCAGCCTACACCCATTTGATAGAACGTGTATCAAGTTGTATACATTGTGATTATCGAAAAAAGCTTTCTTGAAAAAATTGTGGGTTACGTTCATTTTCCTTTCCACAGTCGAATAATGTTATTATTTCGATAGCTGATCAGTTTTATTAAAAAATTGCTTTTTAAAAATATGTAAGTAGTTTTTTTTATATCGGATTTTTGATTAATATTTTTACCAAAAATATTCGATACTTAATCATTTAACATGTTGTTTCATCAAGTTTTTTAATATAATGGAGGTATACTGATTTTCATGGCTTTTTGTAGTATACCTGTGATTTAAACCTCTAACCTACCAAAATTGTCCTTTGTCAAGCTTTATCTATTGTCTGAAAAAACAAAAACATATTCATTGCATACTTTTAAAATGCATTCAAAGCTGAAACAACAAAAAAAAAAATCCATAAATAAAAATTTAAAAAACTATTTGTACACATATCCAATATTCAACAATTACTTTTTTTACGATAAATGGACGATGAAACACAACTTCACAATAAATATACAAACATTGTTTTACTTGAAATTAGCTTTTCCGACATTTTTTCTTTTAGTGTTACATAGTGGTTTTATTAATATTTTGACAAATTCAATATTTTTAAGCATGAAACTATTAGGGCCATTATAATAATAATGCATGAAAACTGGTCTTATTTATAAAAATATGAACAGGTATTTCTTGTTGTATGATATAAAACTCACCTACAATATACGTTTTTCATTGAGCTTTTTCAATTGTTTTATTAATATGATTGTAGAACATAATCGTCGTCATTTTTGAGCAACGGAAAAAAATAATTCATTGACGATAAACGCCATCTAACACATCCGAATACTAAGATAAATGAATATTTATTAAAATGTCAAATATAAAAAAAAAAACAACAACACCGATAAATTGACTCAAATATTTTATATTATCGAATAGGTACCTAGTATTTTTTTTTTATTGCTTTATAAACGAAATCAAAATTCGGTCAGTGCTTGGAATAAACACACAATGTCGAGATGTTGCGAACATCAGTTATAATAATTGTGATTGCACTCGAGATATATTGATGACAGTAATGATGATTGATGAGTTGTATAGTATTTAAGTTTGCCATTTTGGTTGAAAGATAAGTTTAATTCTTTTCGTGCAAAATCCGTGATAAAATATTATATGTTTGTTTCGTCGTTACCATTTGCGATGTACTTCTGCGTCAGCTTGGTTCCCGCAATTTTCTAGTTTTTGTGACGATCGAGTTCATAAAGATTAATGGGCAATTAACCTCGATTCTAAAACGATTTCTGCACTTGTCCCTACGGCAAATTTATAGAAATTCAATAATCGCTTGTAGTATTAAATTCTTCTCTGGAATTTAAATTTTAAAAAAAAACACTGTCGATTTATTCTATTATCTCGACTCGAGTTACTTTTGAACGAAACTCTGATATTTACCAAACGTATTTATTATTTATATTATTATATAATAAATTACCAAAATACATCTTCGGTCAACAGGTTACAACGGGTACTTTAATTATTCTACAATTAATGCTTATAATACTCGAATCAAACAATTAGAATTAGTGCATTTCCAAAAGATGAAACCAACATCGTAATTAATAAAAGCTGAAAGTTGACGATTTTAACTGCTACATCTTTAATGAGTAATATAAACTAGGTTGATTGTTAAATTTGTTGATTTATTCGTTTTATTGTATTAAGTATAACGAATTCCACAAATATTTGATCTGTTACACTCCACAATTGTTATTTGTATATTTTATTACTATATTGGTCACATTACCAATCGGAATATTTTTTTAATTTATTTTTTAAAGTTTGAAGATATAAAGACTATTTCAAATTATATAAAAACCCTTTTCAATGTGTAAATTATATGTGCGAATTATAAAAAAAAATATCGTTGGTTTATATTCTTCTGTAAGTGTCAGGGCCGGCGCAAATCATTAAGGGGCGCATAAATTGAGTAATCAAAATATTTTTTTAATTCTAATAACAAATAATAGTTTATACTTGTATCTGTTCGTTATAATTATGTATCGTATTCCATATACTTCGAAAAAGGTAGGTTGAGCGATTGACTAACAAACAGTTCTCGTAAAAAACTTCTTTTGAGATACCCCCATTAGGAGGCCATATGATTCACATTGAGAGCGGACATGCATATTAAAAAAATATTCCACAGTTTGTTAAAAAGGGGGCGCGCAAATAACCGTTGCCTAGAGCGCCAAATAATCTCGCGCCGGTACTGGTAAGTGTGATTATTGTCCCAACATATAATTAATTTAATGAACGTGATTTAATTTGAGTTCACCATATTGTAGCTATAACTTGAGTATAGCTAATATAGCTATCTTAATTATATTTGGAAAGTATATTCCACCCATTACTGATGAGCAAAAAAACGTTGAAAGTATATTTGCGCTATATTTTTTTTCTTGATTATTTCTAACCAATCATCGATACAACATGTTTTATAGAATATTTTAATTAATATTGCCAAAAGGATATTGTGTATAGATTAAAAATTAAGTCATATTTATTTTTTATCACAATCACGTTAATAAATGTATTATCAGTCAATCCAATGTTACGTAATTTGCGTACAATTTTGAGGAACTACGTAGGTAAAAACAATTCATTAATACCCTTCTAAAAATAAAGAAAATGACAACATATCATTTACGTATGTATAAAGACAGGTTAAAATATATCAATATGAAATGCAACGTATTTGACAAAGTATAATTAAAATCAAAAGCTAAGTCAAGCAAATACTGACTAAATACACTTTGCTTGTAATATACACTTGATATTATATATTTAAGTATGTGGAAATTTGCGTATTTGAATAATAGATGTACTCAAATTATTTTGACCAATGGCCGTCGAGATGTCATGATAATCCTATCTAGACATCGTTTCTCAAACTACGAGGATAGCATCAACTGTTTTTTTTTATGAAAAATTATGATTCACTTTGGATCCTCCCGTTTCATTCATAACTGCTATAATAAGACAATTAAAACAGACGAAAAGTATTTTAATACGAGTGGTTTTCGGGAAAATCCGACATTCCTTGATAGAATTTCGACTGAAGGTGCTCGTTGTCAGTTTTAGTGCATTCGCGCACTGGATAGCACCGGAAGATGCCGAGAGGCGAAACCCGGGTCGTGTTCGGCCAGAATTATAAAAGTTATAATGGAAGTGTACATTGTGAAAATAGTTCTAACCGACATTCCTTTTTTGATATTAGCGACTAGTACAGATTCTGATATTAAATTACGATTTTCATTTGTCATTTGAAGACACATTTGACATCAATTTACTTTTTATTGTAGTTGTATAAAGATAACATTTTTTCATTATTTTTTAGTCGGATTCGTGGCGAGCTTGTCAAAGTCGTTAACTTTCATGATGGATCTCACGGGCTTAAGTCCCAGTACGCAAATCCTAAAAATAGCGGGGCGTAGCGAGAGCAATTAGTTAACCACTAGTCCTGTCTTTAGTCTCCATCCTTCTATCCCTACTCTATTCGAAAAAAAGAGGTTGAGCAACTTAGTAACAATCAGTTCTCGTAGAAAGCCTTCTGTTAAGATACCTCCATTATGAGGCTAAATGCTCCACATTGGGAGCGGACATGACTTTTAAAAAATCAGCATAACGCTAACGGCAGATCTATTCGAATATGCATTGGAATTACGACTGTTTCCGTAATATCAGCCATTACAACACTACTGCTCTATCAATTCACAAATAAACATTAAAATAATATACGGGAACACTGCGTAGGTGTATTACTTAAGTTTTGGGAATCGTTCGTTCATAGGGTGTCGTGATGCATGCAACAGGTCACTCATTTGGAAGCGCTGACCGAATCAGGAGAGTCGAGCCGAATTATTATTATCCTCGCATGAGGTCAGGGTGAAAGGTTGGAGCAGCGTTGGAACAATCAAAACCAATGCCAATTCATTCCTCAGCGACAGGAAATCATAAATTCCAACATCATAACAATATAATATGCCAATTATTAACTTTCAGCTCTGAAGAATAATCCGTTGCATAAATCTAATAATTTATTACAAATGCTCTATGCTGTATTTTTATATTATTATTAACTGAATAATATATAGACTTTGCACAGTTTATTCTTGTTAGATAATCTAATAATAATCATTCTCAATTGTCCTCATTTTTAGTTGTTATTAAACCTTGTCATCTCTTTCTGAAGTTATCAGAATTCGTATAGCAAATTTCAATAGAAGATGTTTAATTAGAAATCGTTCTAATTCAGCCACGTAACCTCTTTCGGGTGAATAAATAAATAATAGGATAAGGGAATCTACAGCTGTTTGCTAACCGTTCAACTAATTTTCAGAAACGGTAAAGATTTATGAAAAGTACTGAAAAAATCGTAAATCTGCCTTTAAACTCATACAGTCATATCAAATTTCATTAGAAATCAAGTTTGTATCGTAAATGATATTATTATTTGCCTTTTCAATACAGTCTTCTTTTTCATGTGTTTTTCTGCTCTCTGAAAATTTCTCTACTTCATGCCAGTGCCATGTAGCTCTACCAAGTACATCCTATGGATCGTCATCAACAACTTTTCAGGGCGATGAAATCCATCCATTTGAAAGAAGAAACATACAGTGTTTAGCTGAGGCTTTAGGATCTTTAGTCTTCGCAGTGCCCATCGCTTACACTCTTATCATACGCACACAATATGATTTTTGAAAATATATTAATTTCAGCAGCTATTGATAAAATACAGTTATTTGTCGCCCGTCGGATGTTTTCATATCTTCATTTTCAATAATAAATTAAACTAGTTCAGCTATTTTAAATAATGATATACCACACTGTCGTTCGACATAATAAAAAATCAATTAACATCGTTTCTAGTTGCGATTTTTTATTGGTATTTATTCTCTTTTGTTTTGAATGTGTTGCCTGAAAATTAAAAAACAATAAAATCGCACGTTGATTGCAGACAGCCGTGTGATGTGGCCGCGAAATGGAAGTCGCAGTTTACGCAAAAACACTATTTTTAGTTTGTCACATTGTGTGACTAGCGAAAATGTTACTCTATGGACGGACAATGGCTTCGTAAATCGCCGACTGCTGGCCACGGTCCAGAAACAAAGTTAAGATGTCTTTTGTTAATTGACCGGGGTTATTAAGCATTTCTGTTTACCGTGTGACGTGTTTTGAAACATACATACAGATTTACACAAAATTATTTAAAAAAAAAAAGGAATATTATATTCGTTTGAGCAAGGAAAAAAGTATCGAGCTGGGATAGAACTTACAATTAATGTTTGGTAGGTGAGCAGCAATAAAAACATCACAACTATCCATGAATTTTGTATACAGACGTCAATTAATCAGCAGTCAAATAATTAAGTATAAAAAAAACCCGTTTGGGGATTCGATCTCTTGAGCACTTAACAGAGTAAAAAAAGTACTTTGGGCAATATATGTTAAGCTGTATTATTTATTCTTCAGTGTGTCGCGAAGCCACCATGCATTTTTCTTGTCTGATAATTTGACTTTTCTATCATTATCACTAAATACTTACCATTCCATTCAATTTTTATTCATAAACAATGTAATTTGGACGTCCACCGCATTGTTACATTTGTTCCGTAAAAAATCTTATATGTACTTAGAACCTTGTAGTTCTCAAGTCGCAAGGTGTACAAGTGGGGAACCCTTTCTTCTCTAAAGGCCGCATTCATTTTTCTGATTCGACATAAGGCCACAGTAAACATTGACTAGGGAATATTTGGCCGGAAACAGGAATTTACGAATTTACATACATTTACAGAATAACAAAATTGGCCAGAAGGCCGCACCAGAGTAGCCAAAAGGCCGCAGGTTCCCCGCGCCTGCGTTAAACCAATGAAGACTTTTTAAATATTTGATTTGATACAACGTGAACTTGAACGTGACTTTTTCGGTTTTAACTATTTTGTGGATTTTTCGGTTTTTACTATTTTGCGGATTTTTTCGTTTTTACCATTTTTTTCGCGGTGCACTTGCAATAAGCTCGCAGTGCACCGGTTAAGAACCGCTTCTCTAAATCAAAAGCTATTTTCCGGTTCTTATTATTACAATTATTAACAATGACTTAAAAATACATTCATAACTTAACATTGCTGAATATGATTTATCAACCGTTTCAATTATTTAAACCAATCTTTTGGTCAAAGTAGTAAAAAAATAATACAATAAAATATAATTTTGTCAGCTTACATGAAGCCCCGTTTGAAACTCCGCGTAGTAAGGTTGCCAGACATTGTTTTTTCATTCCGGAAAATCTTATGAGTGAAAAGAGCAAGTGTTTCTTAAAAATAAAGTAAATAAAGTACCTACGTCTATTTCTGATTTGAATGAGTTACAAACACTTATATTACACACGCCGACCTCAAAACTTATAAATAAGCGGTGCAGGTAAATAATTGCGATTTAAAATTTAAAAAAATGATTTTATCTCTTTGAAATAAACGTTATATTTTATTATAAAAATATTCTTTAACGCTCTTAACAGTTTTTATGTCAAGATTTTTTTTTATTTAAAAGATGGAAATTTGTCATTCAAATATCGACTGTGGAAAGGAAAAAGGACGTAACCCTTTATTTTTCAAAACAGCTTTTTTTCGATAATCACAATGTATACAACTTGACACACATTCTATCAAAAGGATGGAAGCTGAAGATGCCGAATAAGTATCTAAATTTAGCTTTTAAGTTAGAAAAAGATGACCTTGTAAAAAATTAAAACCAAGAAAAAACACTGAAATAAAGGTTTTTCCGAGACAATTTCATTAATTAATATTAGGTTATGTCAATTAAACACCAGTTTAGAAGTATCCGTGCACTTCAAGGTTGTGTATAATTCATAATTTGAATATGTCACAAAATCATGAAAACACGTTTTTAGCGCCTCCTGTAAAATTTGATGTGTGTGGGTTACGTCCTTTTTCCTTTCCACAGTCGATATGATTAACCCATTAATACTGTAAAAATGGCTTTTTAACATAATTTTAAAAATCAATAATAATCGATATATATATTTCTTCAATTATTTTTAGTAATAAAAATAGGACCGGTTTCATTGGTGGGGAACCTTTTCATTTTAAAAGGCCACATTCATTCATCTGATTCAACATACAAGGCCGCAGTAAAGAAAACGTTGACGATTGATTACGCTCTTTTTTCCAAACGTTTGCGTATAATTTGTTGATTAAAGTGAATATTTTGATCAAGTCAAAAGGCCGCAGGTCCCCTCCACGTATCTATAAGCTAGCAGGTGAAAATGATCACTTTCTAAGAAAATTGGCTTCTATGTTTAAATAATAAAAAAATATAATGTACAATATCCATTTGTAGTTTCATTTTATATTCAATGTAATTCCATATTGCTAAATCATTATTTTAAGCATTAAAAACGGATTCTAACAACAAATGTAAATATTTTTTACACTTCCCTTTTTTTCTCACTTACGACCCGGGTTTCACCTTTTGCAATATTCAGTTAATCTTCCATCAATCACCTTCAGTCAAAATTCTAATAATTAAAATGTCTTAGTTTATATTTCATTTCTACTAATGTACTGGAAATTTCAAAATAAATAAATTGTTACTGTCTTGTTATATTGAATTTTAAATCTTTCTGGTTAAAACCATTTTGTGTGTGTTAGTTTTGTATTTAAGTAAACGATATTTCAAAAAATTGTCAAGCAAATATCCAAAACACGAATATTACATTATACGGTTTTATCTTTTGATTGAACCGATTAAATTCATCCGGTAGAACTGTTATAGAAACTGGTCTCCTTAGTACGTTTCCGTGTAGATTTTAATTCAGTTTTGCATTTTGGATTGTTATCGCCATTATCTAGGCTTCGCCAAAGAAGCGTTTCCATCATTATTTACAGCGGCAGCGGGTAATGTAATTTTCCACTTTGAATCAACTCGCATCACTTTAATATTTATTATGTTATCTGATGATGCGGGACTTTTATGTTATATGATAATCTAGTTTACTTGCGAATCAAATTGATGTGGGTATATTCTAACAATCAATTTTGTTATAAATGCAAAATACATTTTAGAGGTATGAGAAAAATAAAGTATATATTACTTTCATACTTGAAAACTTTGCTGGTGGCCAAATATATATTCTGAAAATTAAACACAAACTGCGCTTTTAAACATTAACTTAAATCAATAAAACATGTGAAAAATATTAATTTACTATGTAAAGAATATTGTTTTATAACCTAAAAATTCTATAATATGGTTTTTAACGTTAGTTTCTTACTAACAGCGAAAGTATTTCGCCCAATAGCTATTTATATTACACAAAACCACAAGTAGTTATAAAATGCATTTGAATTTTAAAAAATGACTTAAGTTGGTTTGAGATTTATAGATAAGTAGCCCTCGTCCGGCCGCTGAATGTGTTAAATTATAATTAAATTATCTGTAAAAATGACATAATAGCAGATCTGGCGTATGGTTGACAGGCCTGGCCACTGAATTCAAGAGGATTCCGGGACAGGGACAGAAGCTGTAATTGTTTAAACATCAGGTCATGCAAAACATTCTCAACCATGCAGACGTCAGCACAACACTGAACTTAATAATATCTATGGTGATCCACCTATTTTTAGATAAGTATGTTTAAAATCAACAGCTTCAGTTGTCCGGGCATATATCACTCATGGGTACGTAGAAGCCTCTAAAACACCTCACATCTTCCACTAGATGGTTGGGACGTCACGAGATTTGACAATCTGCGATTGCTATATTAAGTTGAATGACCGATTGAAATGGGGAGATTGATTGAGACAGGCAAGATATACCGCAGAATGTTTCGTCAGAGAGAAAAAAATATTTTAGACATAGCGATCTAAGTAGAGGTTATTCGCGTAAATAACTGCAATATGCAAAGTTGACAATTCTGAATAATTTTTGATGACAGTTGCAAAATATGCATGTAGTACTACATGTATTTCTGACTAGTTCGCATCCTATCCCATTAGTCCTTTATTGGTTATGTTTGTAAATATACAAACAGCCAAATGAAATAATTGTTTTGTTCCTTTATCACCGCTCAATGCCTTTGCACTTAAATTATTTACAATTGCTCACTACTTACAGGTTAAATTATCATTAGCATTAATGCATTCATTGATATTTCCTATTCCGATATGCAATTGGAATCCACCCACAACATTACTTCATACATAATGTTAGGTAAGTAAATTCTTATTTACATGGATATGCAAATCAGCGACATGAAATTTACTTGTATTCTGAGACAGTCGCTTAATCATCCGCTATCATAATTTATAGTAAAGAAATTGGTTATCACGTACCCCACATTTCATAATTAATGTGTTATGTCGAATTGTCGCCGTTCTGGCTAAAAATGACAGTTTTTTTTAATATCATGACGTAAAATAATTGCTTATCAATGAATTAAAATAAGATAAAGTATTTTTGAAATATCTAATTAAAAATAAACATTAATCAATTCATGCATTTAAATCACCTAAGCTGTATGAGTTTTGACGTATTTTAAAGTATTGTTTAATCAATTTGTATATTTTGTATGACGTCTGAACTAAATAGGGCATCCAATCCTGTACACTTTTTGTTATCCCGGGATCCCGAGATTAAACATTCAACATAAATTCTGGATTGAGAAATTTTTGCTCGGTGATTTTGAAATCCTGGGATTTTTTTTGCCGATTTCAAAAACCCATTCCCAGAATGAAAAGACGCTCGCGCAAATTTATCAAATTTTCTCAATACCGTGATAAATACTATCACAATCCCGGGATTTCGAGATCACAAAATTGGATCCCGGGATTGGAGGCCTTGTGTGAACGCGTATCGTACTTACGTGTTTTGAAAATAATTACTAATAATACTTTTAAATCTGATGTAATTTAGATTTGAATAAAAAAGTACTTGATAATTTATAAGTGTAGGCTTAGTAAGCCACCGTTTATATTATTATATAACCATGTAGTCATTTTTTACACAGTAGTAAGCCAATAGATTACATATTAAAGACCACAATGACTATTAAAAGATTCATGATGATCATATTTGACTTATACTAGTCGTACTCTTTATCAATTCTAGACTAATAAACAGATAATGTTATAACAATATTCTTATCACTTGAAATCTGAAAGTAACTATTTTTTTCTTATTAAAATTATGGAATTAGTGCGATGCTGTTGTCAAACACTTTTTATTCTATATCTGTTATACTCATGACATTTTCACACAAAAAAATGACATTCCATAATACAAATAAATAATCAGTTTCCACAGAAACATGGATTTTTTTTATTTATAATTTAGTAACTTATGTAATCTCTTCGTTTGAGCCCAACAGCAAAGTTTTTTTTTAATTGTTAGATATTATGCTAAAAATAACAGTAGATTAACTAATATTTGGATAATAAAATAGAATCATGATTTTTTTAAATGAATTAGTATCTTACGATTAAAAAAACAAGCATAACATAAAAATATTTTATTTATCTAATTGTGCTACAATTCTGATTTGCTTTGTTTATCTACGACGTTTAGAGACAACAACACACAATTTCTATTTTGGAAATATCATTATAATACTTCATTATTAGGGATGCTTAACAACAAAATATTCTGAAACCTGAGTAAAAGATTAATTTCAATTTCGGATTTATAAAGTAAAACTACAAGCTCACTATTTGGAGATAACATTAAATATTCATTAATACATTTTTTGACAATTTTAGTATTCAGAAATTATTCTAGTATGTTAACTAACAGTCTAATTTAGTCGATCTTGTATCAAATTAAGATCTCCATTACAGATTTACTTTTTATTTTTAAAATATTTGGTATTACAGCTAATGCCAACGCGCCTAATATATTAAAGATGAAAGATCATATAAAATATACTCGATGTGAATATTTTTTGTAAGTCACTTGAGATATATTTGAGGAGAATAATTGACATCACAAACACCCACGTCTTATGTCTCAAATTTACACAGAAAAAAACTTAATTTGACATTGACCTTGCCGGAAATCGAATCCAGGCCCACCTGATTGAGTTCTTAACAACTAGACCACAGCGGACGATTATCATAATAAAAATAAAAATCTATCACTGTATTATACGCAGTCCACACATTTTCACTGAAAAATAAGCATATCATACTCATTCAAGAAAAAATGACCAATTTTACGAACCAAGTTTACAAAAACTCCATTAAGAGATCTCACGAGCAAATATGGTTCAGATATTTAAATGCAATATGAGAGGGTTTTGGATTGATTACAAAAGATAAAATGGTTCCCTCGAACACATTATTTTATTTGGTCGATTTCTCCTGTATAGTGAGATAGAATTACAGTATGACGACTTTAAATGCTGGGAACGGAAAAGTGGTTTTTCTACGATCTCATATTAACCTTTAGAGGAGTGAATAGATTTATACAAACCTTACTTTAATTCACTGCCTTTTCTGACAATTTTGTGACTTTTTCCCAATGAATATATGTAATTCATACTTAGAGCATATATATGCTTACAGACAGACACTCCTGTGTTGAGTTTAAAGTACTTCCATACTCATTTACAAAAAAAAGGCGCCGATGTACATGTACGTCCATACTCTAAAAAATGTATGCAAAGAAATTTTCAAACCGACCACATTAACTATTAAAAATATTCATTTAAAAACTGTGTTTATATAAATATGACAATATTACATAAATGTTTTACTGATATTAATATTCTCTTGAATGTGTACTCCTAGAGTATCTAAAATACCCGGTAAATCATACTTTTGGCAGCCATCCCTAATAGTTGCTAATTCAAAATACATTTTAGATTTTACAACGCGTGTTCACAAATTTAACTGTTCTGAAAGTGAACGCTCATTTGAGTGAGTATACGATCATCGTAAAAAGTGTTTCGTATTATTTTAACGACTCATTAAATTCGACAGAATATAAACGGCAATTTGGAATAATGTCTGCGATCTGCGAAACAATAAGTAATTTTGGCATTACATACTTGTTTCTACTGATCGATTTGTTTTTGATAAATGGGTTGGCTTCTTTGGAATCAAACTTATTAAATTTTACCCTTTTCAAATTGAGAAAAACATTATTCTCAGATTTATACGTTATATGAATATAATAATGTATACCTATGCATTATTATTAAATTTAAGAATGCAGTGATTACATTTGGTGTTTCTGACATAAACATTATTTACAATGGTTTTAGAATGACGTTTGAAACATGGAATTGAAGCAAAAATAATACAACGTATTTTTGTCTTAATCTATAACTCTTCAAAATCTTATTGCAACGTGATGTAGTTAAATAAAATGTTAAGCTATTGATATTTTTTTCCTGTATTAAGTGTGTAGGGGAAATAGTGAAAGGCGAGCTTCAAATTTTAATCTGTTTCTATTCACTGTATATATATATTTTGAGTTTATATTTTTTTGATTTCGACTCCACAGAAGTCACGAATGATTAATTAATTTAATCTAAATGATCAACAGATTTACTGATTTGTCATAAGTAAACTTTAAAAATGTATGACTCACGTTAACAGTTCGTTACCTTACTTTGAAAAGGTTCTTACTGACATTTTGGCATAATATGACCTTTTGGTCGGAAAATTGTATTTGCCACAATCTAACATATATATTAATTTCAAAGTCATACATTTTTAAATAAGGAAATTAGGAGGATTCTAGAGTTCTATCTATACACTTTCTTTCATACAATAATTTTACAAGCTTCTAAGAAACAATAGGACTTTTTATAATCGATTTATAAACAGCATTCGTATGATCAGTCAAATATTCAAACGCTTCTATCTCAAAACATGGTAAAGTGCAAACAGAACCTTTTCAGAGTAAGGTAACGAGTTGGCTAATATCTTTTTAATAAGCCCAAACAATGCATACTACCTATAATACATAAATATAAAGTACATATTAAATTTCATTTTTCGTATAGCGACCAATACTGGTAACAACATATACTATATATTAATTGATTACTAAATAAGTAGTCGGGTTCGAATCCCAGTGAGAACAGCATTTTTTCGATCCTTCAATAACTGGGCGAAGCGAGAGCAATTATTTAACCGTTAGTTCTGTCCTAGCCTTATCCTTCTATCCCTACTACTCTCTTTGAAAAAGAGAGGTTGAGCAACTGAGTTACAAACAGTTCTCTTAGAAAAAGGTAAGGTTTTTGTTTACTATTAATATGCAAGGCATCCCTGTAACATGTAAACAAGAAATTTAATTTATAACTAACTTGAAATATTGAATTGAGCAAGTACAAGATTCTGCCTACTTGTATTGAATTTTGAATTGAAAAAAACTCGTTTGAACTCAATGCGTGCAAAGAATTCAAGAAAAAAACTCAACCCATCATAATCTTACCATATTTACTTAGCAGCAAAATGATAGGCTCGATTTTTTTTCAAATAAGTGTACACGTACACTTTTTAAGTAATCATTAATAACAAAGCTCATTTTACAATTCGTATTGAAAAACATTTATTTATTTACCATAGATAGTTTATTTTTGTTTGACTATAAGCTTAATTTTGTGTTTGTTAAAAAATTAACCATAATCTGAACAACAAAGCTTGGAAAATCAGGAAGTTCGCCAGAGCAGAACTCTGAGTGGAAGTTCGCGACCTAAACATCAACCAGTCCAACGATGGCGTTATAAAATTAATTGTTGGCTTAATCTAATTTCAATACATTCATTCCGATTATAAAAGCATCTTTATTTTACAGTGTGTGCGAAAAATTATTTGGGGGGAAACAAATGTTATCGAAAAGTATGTACCAAATGCGTGTAATTTGATTTTACATTTTTTTTTGGATATCAAATTTATGGAGCTTTAAGTACCAGGACGCGCTAGCGTCAAGATTCTTCTAGTCTCCTTCATCGATAAAGTTTTTGAAAAATTGTAAATTGCATCCCCTTACCATCGTTTGCAGACGGAAGGGCGTGATCACTACAGATATAAGAAGTTCACGGGAACTCCATATGCATTATTTTGCAAATCACATTCCATATGCTTCCTCTATACTATATCCGTACATGTACACACACATGCGCATACATACATACACACATACAGTACACAAAAAATTCAAACAAAGAGAGTCATTTTCGTGATGCTTAATTCGTTCTTAAATTGACAATTTTTAATACAATTTCAAATAAATATAATGCCTGCTTCTATCATATAAAACCCCATGAAATATACAAAATATATGCATTTTTTTTTCACGATTTTAAAATGACACGTTCATCTAAAAAAAACAAAAACTAAATTTTGACATGAATTATTGGTTCTAACACTATGCCCAGACACAACAAACAAAAGACTTTATTAGATCCTGACACACTAGACGTGTCAGACATTTCTGGCGATGGAAGCTAGTTATGTCCAGTCCCTCATTAAAGTCCTCGATTAAAATCAAGTAGCGATGAATAGTATTATTTTTTCTTAATTAAAATACGTATTATGAATAATATTTTGCGTAATTTACTAATTGGTTATTCATTTTTTTTACGATTTTTCTATGAATCAATCTTCATCACGGTTTTTTGTGGATGTTGAGTACATGTACATCTTTCTTTCTTTTTTCTTGTCAACATGTTTCTTAAACATTTCGTACGTCGAGCTATCGATATGTCTGCCGAGAAAAAGACCCCATGCTACATTTCCTCGCAATATACAGTAGTATGTACACAGTTTCATCGCTGTAATTTTCCCAAATATTATACTTTTGCTGTTTGTATGAACTTAAAATTTTCAAATTTTCACAGACTTTCCAACGGCGGCGGAATACAACACGCTCTGTGGAACTAACAACTCAGCGACCGACACGTCTAACCTTGAAATGATAAATTGCATGCATGTAAATCATCTTGTTACTAATATTTGCTTGGGTGTACACATTTAAATGTTATCTTTACAATATCATAAATAATAAAGTATGAGATAACATAACAGACATTTTAGTTCGATAAGACCATGATACGTAATTAATATTTTTTAGTATTCTTACTACAAAACTAACTACATATTTACTCATCAGTGGCGGTTCGTGACCTAAAATCCTGGGTGGGCTAGAAAAAAGTTTAGCATTGTATACTATTTACGAAATTGTGCATGTTTTCACTTCACCTTGTACATTAATCTACAAACAAATTAACAAATACTACGACACTACTGCAAAGCATAAATTGTTATATAATAAAATCAAAGCTAATGTTGGTAAGAAATAATAGAATAGTAAAAACTGAACCTCAAATTCGTCTCCTTCAAAGTGAACTAACATACATTCGAATACAAAAACCCAAGAATTTACCGATTTGCCCAAAATATCTCCGAGGAATTTGAAAATATCAAAACCCTATACTAACGTGAACCGAAAAAAAAACCGATATTTTTTTCGGTTCGGTTCCGGTTTTCGTTTCGGCAAAAATAACGGTTTTTCGGTTCCGTTCCGGTTCGAAGCCCTGGTATTTTGTCACAATTTTAATCGGCTTGCTTTAAAAATATAATAAGTTAAAACAAAAAAGTGGTATTGAATACATTTAATGTGTCAGTCGGATATTCTTTTTCTTTCTTCATTATAGAATAAAAATGATAACAGACAATATTAACTGTTGGCTAAAAGAAAAGAAAACTAGACAATAGTATGATAGTGCAAATAATAGGTCAGACGAGATAACATCTTGAAATAACATATGATTTATAGTACCTAATTGTGGTTCTTTTTTATGTTGCGAGTTTAATGATATGTCACTTTTTTCTGCCAAGACAGTGAAATTAGGTAGGCGTTCGCATCGCTGTCGAAATTGCAGACTAAATAAATATAAATAAGATAATAAGCTGCGACGAAATCACAAAATACCCAATTACGTGCCTACCTAAATCAGGGTGTCTCAACCGGGAACTTGTGACAAGACAATATTATGTTTTAAAAAAACCTACAATAAGTTAGCATTCATTGAATATTTCCTAGAGTTTCAACATTGTACCCATAACAATACTGTGGTGATAGAAGTACATAGTAGATAATGTCTATATTCTCAAGTCTTTAAAAAAATCGTGTACTAACATTAAACATGTCGCGCTCGATAAAATAAACAAATAAGCATTGCTTTTTTTTTTAAAAAAAAACTTAAACTCAATTCTTTTTTTACTAATTCATGGCCCTTCTCGATGTGGAAGATATGGTTTCGTAATGGAGGTATCTCAACAGAGTTTTTTACGAGAACTGATTGTTAGTTAGTTGCTCAACCTCCATTTTTCAAAAGAGTAAAGATAGAAAGATAGGGCTGGTACATGACTAATGTTGAACTAATCGTTTTCGCTTTACCCTGTTAGTCTTAGGATTGGAAGAGTGGGAGGGATATATATATCACAAGATCTTAGTTCAGATGATTCTTTTTTTACTATTATTACTTTTTCCGGAGATCATAATTTAAAACATATATTTAACGTCTTTCGGCATAAAAAATCGAAAGTTTTCAAAGGAAAAAATAAATTTCGAATATTGATTTGACACATTAAAAATGTCGAGAAAAAAGGTGCCAGAACGCCGTTCCACCGCGTTACATAAATTAGTAATGGATAACACAAATAATGTAAAAGATGTACGATTGGAACAGACCCAGTTTCACTAAAACAATGTCCAAATAGGTTAGAAGTGGAAAATGACAGTTTTTATTTTTGTTTTTCCAGGCCACCAGAAGAGCGGAGCTTAGATGGAGATGGCTACGACGACATGTCTGATGATGGGCATGGCATGAAACCTCGACACCAACACTGGGCCAACAAAATGCAGTTCGTTCTAGCCTGCGTTGGCTATTCGGTGGGCTTGGGCAATGTCTGGAGATTCCCATACCTTTGCTACCAGAGTGGCGGTGGTGAGTAAAACTGGAATGTTTTAAATTCCTAAAATATGTTTAAAAAATATATTGACAGCGGAAATGTAAACAGAACCTATCCGACATATTGAATTTTTTCAGAAGAAACGGAAGTTGTTGAAATAAATAAATACATTTGTTATTTATAGCTAAAAACCCGGTGGCATCCAAACTTCTCCAAGCTATAAAATTTATAGTTAATTCCAAAATACCCAAATTCGCAAAAAATGAATGCCCCGCCCCGACAATATGAAATTTCACTTACTTGGTGTTTTTTTGATAGCTTAAAGAATTGTACACCACCATGTAGTTATAAATTAAATTATATGGGAATTATGCATCGACTTTTGCTGCTTTATTTTTTATGATTGTTTTATGACAGACATAAAAATATTCATACTAATTATCCTGCATTAATCCCAACTGTATCATGGAACATGACTACATACAGATAACCATTTCTGGAAACATCAGCACAATATGCTAATAGTTATGTTGGTATATTCCTGTGGCTTCTTAGCCATTGGCGGATCCAAGGGGGGGGGGGGGCGTGGGTGCCATGGCCCCCTCCTTGGGAGAATTTATTTTCCATTTTTATAATTTTTTAAAACTTTAGTTTGATATTTTAACTGTTTAGTTTACTATGTTTTATAGAATACATACTTACTTAATTATGTATTGACTATTTTTATATACACCCAATCTTTTTTTACGCGATACATTGGAGGAAGGTGGCGCGTAAAAAAACCTCACTTTCATATGATTTGATAAATCGGTTCCAAAAATCAAAATATCGCGTAAAAAAGTATCAAAAATGTATGAAAAAAAAATTGTTCCTCTAATAAGCGCAAAAAATATTTTTTACGGTGCCGTCCAAAAAAATCGCGTAATTTCAAAATCGCGCAAAAAAAAATCGGATAAAAAAAGGTTTTCATCTATTATTTATGTATCATGCTTATTTTCAAATTGAATGGCCCCCTCCTGGGACAATTTCTGGATCCGCCACTGTTCTTAGCTCTGTTCTTGCTTATCAAAACCAATTTTGGAATTGGACTTCACTGTCTTATAACTGGAGGCTGATTCTTGTAAATAAAACCTTAGAAACAGAACATTTTTTAATTTGTTGCAGCTTTAGTAACATATTATATAAGTATTTCAGCTTTTCGCAGAACACTAGTGTTTTCTAGTGTAAAAATGCATTAACCTACTCCTCAATTTCAAGATTATTTAACTCTTCCTTCTCCCTCCACCAAACTGAAAAAAAAATGAATCTTGAAAATGTGTCATCTGGGCTGAGAGAGCACTTCCCATTTATTATTTTTTTGATGAAATTGTCCTCAATTGAACATGTTTTCGGTTTACTATTCGGAGAAATTTTACTTATCTTGGCCCTACGACCCACGAGTTGGGAACACACTAAGTCTATTTGAAGATTTTATTTACTCTCACTCATTTTTAATTAATTAATAAATGAAATAATTATTCATCATCTGATACATCTGATATGTAAAAATGAATATTTTGACTGTGTATTCAAAAATACGTAATTGGAGACATATATAAACATATGTTTGTATAGATATATAATATAAACATAGCATTTTTTATTTCATTTAAAATTTATTGAAATGTGTATTATCCTCTGACATATTTCCCCAAGATAACAATGAAAACAATAGCCACTTTTCTGGGAAATGAATTCCATCATATTTTACATAAATATTATGATATAATATTAACTTTTACAGCAGATATAATATTAAAATAAATGTGAAATATTTCATAATGCTTCAAATATATTATAATGACGTAAGCCACTTCGCTATAATCTGTGCCTACCTCTAGTATGCAAGTTCTTGCTAGATTTGTTTATTGTTATACCATACTGTTATTTCCTTTTTACAATTATTTCAATATTTTATTTTAAATGCAACACCATTTTCACAAAGAATTAATATTGTTGTTACTTCAAAATTTTACTCTGGGCAATTCATAAATGTGCTTAATGGACTTGCTCTTTAAACTTAGTCTGTTTGAAGTTTAAATACTTGTGTCAGTTTTACAAATGTGGCGAAATATTTTCGAAGGATGTTTGAAGATGGATGGGAAATTGCTCAAATCTGTTTGAACAACCATTAGATTGGTCAACACAGACGACTCGGTGGCAACGAAGGTGTTGCAATTCAAATAATACGTAGAGCGAGTATATCTCAACTAATATATGATTTCTTTCAAACACACTTTAGGTAATATTGATTAAACCCTAAGCAATTGCTCCTGCAGGACTCCTACAGCTGAGTTATTATAGGGTAGTGGATAGGTGTGCAAACAACGATGAGAACTCGGGGATGATATAAATTCGGATTCAACGAATAAACTGTATTCCTACTGTCCATATTTTAAGAAACAACGATGTATTTGTGCAAGTAGGCAGATTAAATGCACACGAATGGGCGTGTCTTAGAGTACGTCAAATCATCGGCCAACTTGAGTTACAACTACAGAACATTGTGTTTATTTTAAACCAAAGCTTTACTGTACGAGCTTGTTTTACCAAATCTTCGACTTATCTACATCTCTTGGAATAAAAACATAAATATATTATATAATAAATTGTAAACACTTGTTATTGAATCAAGAAAATGTGGGGTGACTAAACTTTATCTAAATAACACTGTAAAACGTAGAAATACTACAGACATTCTTGGAATAATGAAACTTTATGTGCCCAATCATCGTACATTATAATTATAACGCCTTACTTATAACAAATAAAACTGTTTATTTATCTATATTGGTAGATTATTTATGGTTTTTATTGTACATATTAACACGCCTTAAAAATGTGTTTTCATAACTAATATTAACATAGTGTCATCCATCAAATGGATTATACAAAAACATATTCCTAGACAGAAAAGTACAATCATATGTATCTTTTCCTATTCAGTGTTGATTCTTAAAAAATGACAAAGCTTAAGTTTTTGTCTTATCGACCAAACCATATCTTGATCGATTTTATTTTTAAGTACATACATCTTAAAAATTTAATTCGTACATACGCTACGAATTCTTTGTTACATTCACAATACTATTGTAGTTATTCAATTTGTATTAGCATATCAAATTGATTGTCATTCGGTCTTCTGATGGAGCTCATCTAAACAGAAATCGTTCAACGATAACTACTCGTTAGTCGTTTCCCAGCCTTTCTTTTTAGAAAGAGTAAGAATAGAAGGATAGGACTACTACAGGTCTAATGATAAGTTAGTATTTTTTGCTACTCACCGTTTTAATGATCGGAAAGGTGAAAGAAAAATTTGAATACTACAGAATAAGTCAGTTTATTAAAGCACTGGGATTCGAACTAGAGATCCCAAGTATTCATCATTAATTATTAAACAAATTAAATAATCCTACAATTCGTACGCAAATAGAGTTGCTGAATGCACTAAACGAGGACAGAGACCAAAGGATAATTATAATGTGACAGCTTAAGCCAGTGGTTTCCAACCTTTATGTTACTGCGCCTCTATTTGAAGAAAAAAATATCTTCGCGCCTCCCCATCCTTTATTTAATCTAGTAATAAAAACACGTTTTAGGATAAATAAATATTTAGGACAGTTCGCGCCTCCCTTTGTAATAGCCCACGCCTCCCAGGTTGGAAATCGCTGGCTTGGGTGGCCTCGTGCGACACTTTTTTAATGAATTAAATTAGTCCTCCTCATTGTTTTACGATATTATATTTTCTTTTTGTCTCTAATGTATAACATATATTTAAAAATGTTTTATCTACTTAAAGTTATTCGCCCAAATAGCGTTTAACGTAGTATACATTCTTCATTAATAAGATCAATGGGTATCTGATACTGCTGAATATTCAATACGAATTTACAAATAGGATTTCGTATTTTGTTCACGCAACATTCTCACGTGCTTGAGTACTGCATAAATTAACATATATTTTCACAAATTGCGCAATATTCTTAAGCACCAAACATGCATAAGATAATAATGTATAACATAATTAGAATATTATTTAGCCACCGATAAATGCTCAATTATGCACATAAGTATGCAGTTATGCAATTATGAATATTGATATGATTAGTGAGTGTGAGTGTTTTACAAAATTATGCGCTGTGATCCTGCTTATTGTTGTATCCTTATTAATAGGGAACACAAAGTTTTGCAGGGGCTATTCTCAAATTGATTAGAACATATTAGACACTAATTAAGATGGGTCTCTAATACTCAATAGGATTTTCGTATTTAGTTTTGTATAAATATTGTGTTCGGGTTTGATAACAGTTCTTGCAATATTAATTAAATAAAAGCATTCCTTGTAAAATATATTTTTTTTCAATTTACTTTTTCGACAGTGGTTGAAGTTGAGTTATATGATTTGATTATGCAACCTCTCCAAACCCCCTTGACAGAGCTAGGGGACCCCTACTTGCAGAACACTGCATGTTTGTTTTTATCTCATTAGAATCATTCTAATACGTAAGATATAATAATAATCACACATAAAAAATATATTTAAAAAAAAAATTGTTGACATATGACAGATTGACTGTAACAACAGTGAGCATAGCTGCAATTATTACATTTATGTTAGACCAACTGACAACCAACTGTAAAAGCCAAATACAAAAAATTCCATCCAAAAGACCATCTTATTATAAGGTGTTTGTGTTCCGTCGCGTCGGTCGTTTAAGTCCAATTATCTCAAACGAAATATTTTTTTAATTTAAATTTAAATTACCAAATATTAATATTAAATATTGCTTAATTGTGTATTGCATAAATAGACATCTTTAAATAAACTATATAAATAATTTAATTATTGCATAAATTAATACAAAACTGTTCACCAAAATTGAAAAAAAGATGATGTTAATATAATTCAGTAAATGAGCTAATTACAAAATAATTTCTTCGATTTCGATCCTTCAATCGAAGATTTTATTTCCACAACAACAGCAATAACTTCCACCTGGCATGGAAACAAATGTTAAATTACTTTTATAATTACAAAAGTTTTATAAAGTAAAAAAGTTTATTATTGCACCACTGATTTTTGCTTACATACCTATATTTGCCATAAGTAAAAATCAAAACATTGCTTTCAACTAATTACCTGTGATTCTTGACAATGTTTTATTTTTTTATGTTACAATTGTTGTGTTGTTGAAAAAATAATATACATACTTGTTTTTTCTATACATGAGGAAATATGATAAAATCAATGAGACAAAAAACAATAAAACATGTTGAACACAGTTTTTAGCCTAAAACTCACAAAAATTATGATGTAATAGTGTTGATTATCTTTTTTTGTCCCCATACTTTCAATTTTCACGGTAGAAACAATTATCATTTTCGAATTACGGCAATGTAATAAAAACTCATATGTTTATTCTGAATATGCAGGTTGAGCAATTAATTATAGCTAACAAGGGTCCCTGTCATTGAAATTTATTTCTGTGTTTCCCTTGCTTGCAGGCGTTTTTTTAATACCGTACTTCATCATATTGGTGGTGTGTGGTATTCCAATGCTGTTTATGGAACTTGCTATTGGACAGTATACAGGCCGTGGACCTATCGGAGCCCTGGGACAAATATGCCCCCTGTTCAAAGGTTCGATATATTCATTGATAATTAATAAAAGATATGTTTTATCAGTACATATTATTATTATTAATAAGACCTTAAGGATGAAGCCACATCTTAGATATAAGACCTATTGATGAATGATCAAAGTTTTCATTGTAAACCCATATGTAAACCTTTTTCTTTAAGTTAGTTACTAGGACTCGAAGACCAGTTTTGTAAAATTGTTAAATTCCGGTACTGGTGTTAAAAAAAGCTAACTGAAAATTGACATTACAAGATTATTAAAAAATCATTTTTCTTTCGTTCTCTTTAATAGTACAATATAATAGCACACCACTTGTTTTAAACTACTGCAAGTCAAGCAATTTTATTTGGAGATAATTGCATTTAAAGATTCAAAGTGTAATTTGACAATAACCTTGGGTAGCTACAAACATCTGATTCATATGTTTCATATTTCAGGAGCCGGCTTGGCGAGTGTAGTGATCTCCTTCTGTATGTCTACTTATTATTGTGTAATAATCGCATATGCAATATATTATTTCTTCGCTTCGTTCAAACCGGAGATGCCTTGGTCCGACTGCTCCAACCGGTGGAACACGCCCGATTGCTGGAACAGCGATCAATTAAGACATAATATCTCCAGACCTGCTCTTTCCAGAACACCTTCTGAAGAATTTTTCGAGTATGTATTCAATTTGACTTCTTGTCTAGCAGATCTCTCCTGTAAGAGAAACCATTCTTTTGCAATAAATAATTT
Source organism: Himalopsyche anomala (assembly GCA_031772345.1). Classification (NCBI taxonomy): domain Eukaryota; kingdom Metazoa; phylum Arthropoda; class Insecta; order Trichoptera; family Rhyacophilidae; genus Himalopsyche; species Himalopsyche anomala. The sequence goes on along the minus strand of CM062826.1, from coordinate 14,907,034 downwards.
TAGTCTAGATTCTTCTGATTCAGCATTCAAGTTGTGTCAACACTTGGTAACATTACCATAGCTCTCTGTCGCATGTTGGTCTCCTTGTTGATAATAACATCCTTCCAGTCATATTTCACCGCTGCTTTTCCTGGTTTATTCATCTGTTGTATAGAGGTCGATTGGATGAGCAGTAGCTGTATTTGTTGCAGCATCGACGTGTTAGTATCTCACAATATTCTATGAAATCTGCAGCCTTCTGCAACAGTAAACTTTGAAAGCATCTTTTTAATACTTATCCAATATTCTAACTTTGTACGTCTTGCTACATGTATGAAAATTGACAAAATCTAAATAGTATTTGTTATCTCAATTGCTTGACATTTCTTTTGTTAGCTTTTTTTTATCCCTTCCGCTCCCAATGTGGAGCGGAAGGTATTTCCTGTAAATTTACCTTAACCTGACAGATTGCTATTTTCACTAAGTAAAGTCATTCTGATCAGCAACAAAAAACACCTAGGAATGATTGAGTGAAGTTCCAGTATTAGACACAAATCTTTTTTGAAAAAAGATATAGTTAATCAGAAATCAACATAATCATTGATACTCTTAACATTAATCAGTTATTTATTTATTGATAAAAATAAGAGAAAATCTAATTGTAATAAAACACCACGCTTAAATGTAGCCGAAAGTTTTTCATATTTATGTTATAGTTTTAACTGATACTATTGATTCTTTATTTTCAGGCAAAAAGTTTTGAAAGTGAGCCAAGGAATACAGTTTCCTGGTGAGCTGCGGTGGGAGTTGGTTGCCTGTCTCATCTGCGCGTGGATGCTGGTCTATTTTGCCATTTGGAAAAGTATCAAATCGTCAGCGAAAGTTCGATACTTTACAACGACTTTACCTTTTATTCTCATCGTAATATTCCTCGGAAGATCTCTCACCTTGGACGGGGCCGATAAAGGACTTAGATATTTCTTCAAACCTAACTGGGCACTTTTAGGTGATGCTAAGGTAAATAAGACAATACTACATATTTGAATATTATGCAATTTCAAGTCATGCTTATTTACTTTTATATTCATGAATTAAGTTTAGTCTAGCGGCAAGAACTTTACCTTGGTCATTGAGTAGGTCTGATTTCAAGTCCCATCAAAGTCAATATCGAATTTAGAATTTAGAATTTGAGACATTAGACATGTTGTGTTGTGTCTCTTTTTCTTAGTTGATCATGAGTGACACGAGAGAGTTCAAAAATATGTGGAACATTGGCTGCTGTCTATATATTATATATATTTTTAAAATTATACCATAACTTAATTACAATATAGTACGTATCTTATTATTCCTCTTAAGTATTCTTATTAAGTAGTTTTAAGGACCACTTGATTTTTAAAATTAATTAATTAGATAATTTTGTAAAAAAGGCTTTCTATAGGTTAAGAATTATTGGCTTTTTATCGAACAGATAAATAATTTGATATTTAAAATGTTGGACAAGATTATAACACTTCTGTGATGTTCTATGTTTTTTATTTATTTTTTATTATTCAAAATTAGTATGCCATTATTCAAATAAGTATGCCCTTTTTAGATAATTTATTTTTTCTTGTTGATTTTGTTTTCAGGTTTGGATAAATGCCGTCGCTCAAAATTTTAACTCCATCGGAATAGCTTTCGGCTCGATGATATCATTCGCCAGCTATAATAAGTTCCACAACAATTTTCTGCAAGATACTTTGGCTGTATCGTTTGTGAACGCTATCACTAGCTTACTTGTTGGTATTTTTACATTTGCCACAATAGGAAATATCGCTTTGGAACAAAATATGGATGTGGAGGCTGTTATCAGCGATGGTATGTTCGATTCATAATATTTTACTTTGTTAAATATTGTTAATTGAATGCTTACACATTTCTTGAAATATCAAGTGAGTACCTGTAGAGTATACATTATTAAAATTAGCGAATACAAAAAAAATGCTTATCGGCAAAGAAACTATAGCACATCTTTCATTCAGTAGAAACATTGGTTTTTCAATGCCCGTTTACTTTATCTTAATGCAAAATTTGGTTTTTCATTCGACAGACAGGCGTGAAAAAAACATAAATTATTTCAGGGTTTGTAAAATAAATCCGTTTGTTTTATTAATATTATATTAATCAAAATACTAAAAATGATTTTTAAATTTTATTTCCTTTGGATGGACACTCTGTTTCTGTCAAGTAACTTTACATACAAACTCATCCCTCAACCTTCCCCATCAAAGATAAAAAGAATAATGAGAGGACTTGTTGTATTATATATTCCTTTATTTATGTTGCAGGACCTGGTCTTATTTTCGTTGTTTATCCTCAAGCTATTGCAAAAATGCCAGCATCACAATTATGGGCAGTTTTATTCTTCTTTATGCTCTTGTGCCTGGGATTGAACAGTCAGGTAAGACAAAGATCTTTTTCATATTGAAATTTAACAATGATCATACAGTCCAAGTCAAACTAATATTATTATTTGATTACACGATACTGTAAGGCAGTGGTCCGCAACCGGTGTGCCGCGGCACACTGGTGTGCCGTAAGCCGGATACAGGTGTGCCGCGGTCAAATACATAATGAAAAATTATTTTGACCCAGAACTTCGGGTTGTGCTGTCAAATATCGAGCCGAATATAGAACCTTTGTGTTGATATTGAAACAAGCGCAGGTATCACATTAATTAGTTATTATTTTATAATAATTATTAAGATTGCTTAAAATTAATATATTATAGTTTTATGTATGCATACTTTTCAAATAAAAAGCGAAAATTTATTGTAGAATTCGTGTATCAATTTATTACCTATATATTTTTGCTTTTGGTGTGCCGCGAAATTATATGAATAATTTTGGTGTGTCGTAGGTGAGAAAAGGTTGCGGAGCACTGCTGTATGGTATGGCAAAACAAATCCTTGAAAACCACAGAATATCTGTCGTCAAAATATTCTAACCGTATTCTTTTTAGTACTCATTTAAACATGAGGCTTGTAACTTGCTCTCAGATGCAGTGTATTTTATTTTTAAATCATTGAAATAAAATGATTGCATTATGTATTTTGTTGTTTATTTCCAGTTTGCCATAGTTGAAGTGGTGGTGACATCTATTCAAGACGGCTTCCCTAATTGGATCAGAAGAAATCTTGTCTACCATGAAATGTTGGTGTTAATAATATGCGTTGTCTCTTTCTTGTTTGGATTACCAAACATACTGCAAGTGAGTGATTTGATTTAATATTACAATATCATAAAACCATACATAGATGATGTAACTAATAAATCTTCACCAGTATTGAAGTTATTATCTAACAAAATTGATAGTTCTGAGTATTGACACTTTATGCTTTATCCTAACAGCAAATGTATATTTGACCTGTTATGGTAAAACCTCTAGTCTCAATATTTGATGTTAAAAATATATTTATAATTTTTAAATCATCGGTGGATTTATTCCTGATCTGACACAAACAATTTCAGGAATTCATAGACAGGTATAATGGCATGCCTATAAACTGGTATAATAAATGCTCCTACTGAGTTGATCAAGACACAGAATTTATATCCATGATTCTTATTGTCTACTTACGTCATTTTTGGCATTTTTTTTACTCACTTACTTCTGGCAGTACTTTGAAGATATTTTAAAATGGTGTAACGACATTCTCACATGTGAAATTTACTTTTAAAATGAATCCTCTATTGAACATTTATCAAACTTCAAAACCACTTCTAAACGATTTTAATTTTACAAGTATTTTCATTAATTTTGTATCTTTAGCTCAAATTAAATGACCGAGACTCGTTGAGCTTAAATTAAGATTACATACGATTTCAGGAATAACATTCAATGTAAATGATTCTTTTATTTTTAGAGTGGAATCTATTATTTCCAATTGATCGATCACTATGCAGCGTCAATATCGATCACTTATTTGGCCTTCTTTGAAATTATTGCCATAACTTGGTTCTATGGAGAGAAACGATTATCAAGAAACGTAAAACAAATGACAGGAAAGGCGCCGTCCTTATATTTTAGAATGTGTTGGTTAATAGCTGCACCTCTACTTTTATTTGTAAGTATTTTTTTTTTAAATTAATATCTTTTTTCAATATGAATTGTATATTTCTATCCTCATACTAGTATTTCTATTTTTTATGCTAAAATCCAAAATGGAATGGAATGGACTTATGTAAGTATTTACGAAAGATTTCTTCTATAAAATATAATATATTTAACAACCCCATCAAAAAAGCACTCACTTTTCCTCACTTTACAGATGAGTGAAAAAACGATAATTTCTATTAATCGACTTCTATTAACTTTTGTGAATTTTAAGCTATTCATTATCCTTCAAATTTTTTCGGTTCAAACTTTTTCAAGTTTTTATTTTCCCCTATGTTCGTTAATTTTTTTAAATTTGAGTTGAGAACACACGATGAAAACAAATGAAAATAACAAAATTATTATTTAATTGGAAACTGTAAATGTGCCATATTCTTTATGATAGGAAACAATGATAATTCCTTTTTTTAGATAATAGAAAAACCAACAGATCTTAACTCAAGCCTACACAATAAATATTTAATTGAATTGAAGATTTCAATATTTTTCATTGCCATAGAATTTGTTCCCAATATTACTTAATAAAAACACAATAATCCTTTGTACTTCATTCCACTTTATTTAATATGTCAGGACCGGTTTCGCTCATTACGAGCATCGTCAACTGATAAGAAATATAATTTAACAGTGCTATTTATACAAAAATGAACAGTTATAAACAACAATTGGCATTGAAAAGAAAATACCAATTACATTAAAAGTGATTCTAAAATAGCACAAAATTAAAATGTTTAACACATCTAACATATAATTAAAAAGTCATCTCAGATTAATAAATTTAGAATGGGAATTGAAAGTAATTACAAACATAATTAAAATTTGGGAATTCTTTGACAAAGTGATACAATAAAAATAATGACAATAATATAGTGAATAGGCTTAATGATAGTTAAGAAAATTTCCCCTCTTCCAAGTAGTTGGTAAGTGTACATACTTAAACAAAATCGACAGCCAGGAAGATTCTGAAAAAGAAATTTTTCAAAGACCATATCAATTCTAACAAAGATATATATATATATATATACATACCTATATATATTTTAAATTATATAAAAGAATAGTTAACAAGGGCTAATGCAATGGATAAAGTAACGGGGAACTAGCAAATATTAATTGATCGTTCATCTGAACGATCTTTGTGCTATTTTAGAATCACTTTTAATGTAATTGGTATTTTCTTTTCAATGCCAATTGTTGTTTATAACTGTTCATTTTTGTATAAATAGTACTGTTAAATTATATTTCTTATCAGTTGACGATGCTCGTAATGAGCGAAACCGGTCCTGACATATTAAATAAAGTGGAATGAAGTACAAAGGATTATTGTGTTTTTATTAATATAATGCCTTTCCACCAAGTATTGACAGTGAACACCCTAAAAGTGCCCAATATTACTATTAGCAAAACAAGTTTGCGTGAAACAGTCTTATCAAAATAATGCGTGTGCAGTATGTTCTGTCCATTCTTTATTTACCTTTATTTGATGTCGACAATATTTTATATACTAATTAATGTTACAATGTTTACCGTCTTTACAGGCAGTATGGGTGTTCAGCCTCATCGACTATCATCCACCGACATACCACAATGGAAACTATCACTATCCAGGATGGGCGGAGGGCCTGGGCTGGACCATCGCCTCGATCTCATTATTTTGTATTCCCGGTTATGCAGCTGTTACGATCACCAGAGCTGATGGCGACACTTTTATAGAGGTAGAAAAATACAATATCAACTAATTACATAATCTTTATGAGTGACAGTCTGCTTAATTATTTGCAACACTGTAATATTAAAAGTAAAATGTCCCATATTTTGAAAGATTCATCATCTTCTGTTACAGAAATTCAAGAACTCAATAAAGCCCACCATATTCGAATGTAAGATATGCGAAGATCATAACTGTGATCATTTCGATGAAGATTCGACAGCGGGTAATGTTATTCAAGAGATGTCGCCGATGTTAGGAACCGCAACGTTTGTCATTCCGACGCCCAGTACCCTCATGCCGGCCACCCCGCACCCAATCATAGCTAATTCTCCATAGTTTTAAATACTTTGCTATATTAAAAATCATGTTTATGTCAAAATTTCCTGATCACCTGTCCAGCATAAACAAAATGGTATGGATAAATTTGACAATAAAATAGAAAAGGATACAATTTTATTGCAACACACCATTAAAAGAAATCTATTCTATATCTTCATATCAATAATTTGTTCTTTTGGTTCTCGAGTTGACTGTGCTGGAAATTGTTGAGGATAAATAAAGACAATCAGGAAGAAACTATAGAAATTAGAATGGTGAAAACTCCAAAGATTTCTCATTTGGAGAGTCTGCATATTTATCAATATCTACTAAAATGGATAACTTTTTATATTTTAAATTAATTAAAAATAAAGAGACATAGTCACTTGAATCTTTACAACACTGATTCAAACCAAAACACCACAAATTAACGACTCTGACTTCGCAGCCCAGCAAAAACATCATCATATACATAGTATGTCCTATTGTGATATTTGTGGTAGCGATATTAAAATATTTATTAACTCATCTTATTGTATTTAAAAATATTTAATAAAAATCTGCTTGTTTATGTAGAAAACTGTCTTTGACGACAGCGATGTTATAAAAATATTGTTCATATAAAATATGATAATATTTTATTTTAAGTAAGACATATTTATTTATTTCCAATTGTATATTTGAGAATCTTACAATAGTTATAGCAGTTGCGATGTTACTAGATGATATAAAAGTATTTTTAAAATTAAATCAATAGTTTATTTAAATTTATAACCCGATGGAAGTGAACAATAATCTCTAAGATTGATTAATATAAATGCATTCCATTCCTAGTCCAATTCATTGAACATTTCTAATCAATTAATGTTACCAGTAAGTAGAGCACCTTTAAAATATATTTAGGTGCAATTTCATGAACAACCTCATCGGTTTTGTATCATTATTACATATTTAAATATTGCAATGTAATTTGATTTTTACATTCCAGTTACATCAAATGTTATGTTTTATTCTCTACACCTGTACATATTAATATTAAGTGCTACAAGCATAAGAAATACCCATAAAATGTGTCTGCTGTGCAGGGACTCCCATCGAATATTCGAATTTTGAATATATTCAGTTTTTTTATTTATATTCAAATATTTAATAAATTATTCTTTCATAAAATGGGTGTATAAACACTCGATTGAGAAAACATTCGGTGTCGGATTATATCTAGATATAATCTATAGTAATTCAAACCACATACTGGCAACTATTATGTGTTAACAAATATAAAAAAATAAACATTGATTATACATGATGAAAGCCATACATTATATCAGCGATTTCCAACCTGGGAGGCGTGGGCTATTGCAAAGGGAGGCGCGAACAGTTAAAAATATTTATTTATCCTTTAAAACGTGTCTTGATTACTATATGAAATAAAGGATGGGGAGGCGCGAAGATAAAGTAACATAAAGGTTGGAAACCACTGCATTATATTATTCGAATAATATAAGGTTTTAATATTCGAAATTTGAATATTTGTTTTCAGGGAACATTCGGAATCCCTACTGGTTCAATAAATCAAATATAATATACGTGATTATCAACCATTACATATAACTTTTTAGAAAGATTAAACATATTTACTAAATGAAATTGTCATGTATATCACTACTGTAATTCCATATGGCCATATAATGTTGCGAACACTACTTCGGTAATACTTAAAAAATACTTGGAATTGCAGCAATGACAGGCATGTGTAAATATCAAAGACTAGCACAAATCAAATATGGGTTGCTAGCAAATGAGTTCACAATTCCTCATAATAAATATAAAATTGTGATGTGTTGGCATTGAATGCTTGTAAGAATGTGAGAAGGAATATAATTATTATTGCTGTTTTTTTTTTTAAATAGTACCTCAATTGTGAGCACCTTTATGTAAATCATAAAACAATAATCATATCACAGATGCAAATCAAGAGCGTCATATATTTTTTTAACAAAAGTTTATTGTATACCTACTGTGCCAATCATTATATTTATAAGAATATAATTTGTACTAGGCTAATGTCGTAGTAAATGTATCAATCAATTCTCTTTATTTGTTGAAAACAATAACTTAAATAATAAATATAAAAAGTTATATTGCATAATTAAAAATTATCAACACGTTTTTTTCTTATGAATCAATTATAATTGATCTCCTTGATGGTTTAATATTTTTCCGACTAATTTAAGCCATTTTTATTGATGAAGAATTGATCATAAACGCTTATAAATATTTTAATAATCCCAGTACAATTGTGTTATGCTAAAGGTTGTGTGAACTATTTTACATCTATAAGACAATTTTAGAATTCTCCACATATTGTTGATGTCTCTAAAATAATAAAATAATTCCGTAAAAAGTCTAACTGTATTGCAATTTTAGTGCTCTATTTGTTATGTGCTATTTATAGTTTAGACACTTAATCAATATGATTGTGAAATAGTATATGATCACTTATAATTTTGTGTCACAAATTATTATTTTATTTATTATAAAACATAACAAAAGGAACAATATACTCAATGCAATAGAATTTACTCTTTTTTGATCGTAAGCAATAAAATACATTTCTCAATTGTTCAGAATTGTTTTATTACATATCTTAACACTCCTTCAGCCCGCTCTTGGTTGTGTTTATGGGACTGATACATGCAGTGGCGGATTAAACACATGGGAAGCCCCAGGCGCAATTAAATTTTGAGCCCCTGTTTTTCGGATGACATAAAAACGGCAGAAAATTCCATGTAAAATAATAAAAATATATATAAAAATCTGGACGAAAAGTATATGGGTTATATAATATAATTCATTTTTGAGGCCCCTAAGATTCGGCGATCCAAAGCACGCGTCTCATTTGCTTATAGGGTAATCCGCCACTGGATACACGAACATGCATTTTGAATGAATCGAATGACAGAATAAACAAATCGTTTTGCACAAAAGGGGTTGTATTTTGGTTGCATGAAAAATCTACAAACTTTAAACATGGGACCGGAAAGGACACCGTTATTTTTATAGGCAGCATATTTTTTTCTAAAAGACCTGAATGTCTAATGTTTTTATCCCATCTTACCAGTAAAATTTAAAAAAAATTGAGGATACAGAAAGCAACGAACATAACCTAACCCAATCCATCATTAACCTTATGATAGTTGAGCAACTGACTTACAATATTGAGGGTGGATATGACCAAGCTGAAGATTACAAGACCAAAATAGTCTTCTTTTCTGACTGCTCCATTTTTCTTAATGTTGCCACTTATCCCTAAGAGCTGCAACCCTCATAAATTAAATAAAATTTGAGCTGTATTTTGGTGAGATGTTTGTTGTTATTTTATGTTCAGTTATGGCGTAAAATGAATATTTCGCATGCTTGTATATTTTGCACATTTAAGTTATAATAATTACAAAGATAATCTGAATTCGATTGCTCACCTTTTCTGACCTTTCATGACACTTGAATTGACACATGACACACAGCGATAATGAAAAATGATATTATTCCATGTAATAAATAAACATAAGAATGCTTTTAACTGAATGACTGCCACAGTCGAGATATCTCGTCAAATTATCTATGCTCAATACGCCAGAGACGGGTCA
>CM062826.1:14865454-14892120 GCA_031772345.1 Himalopsyche anomala | reverse complement strand
AGATGGAGAGTTTGGGTACCACACGAGCTGTCGCCGTCGGCCTTGGAAAACCGGGTAACCATTAACCTTGAAAAAGGTCCTTCTTTGTGTGTGGTGGGATTGTTTGGCGTAATTCACTACGAATTATTAATACCTGACCAAAATGTCACAGCAGAGGTATACTGTGCACAGTTAGATAGGTTAAAAGTGGAAATGTTAAAAAAGCAATCAGCGTTAGTCAACAATCAAAGACGCATATTGCAGCATGATAATGCAAGACCACACGCAGCAAAGATCACGCAGGAAAAAATAAGGGAGCTGGATTGGAAGTGCTACAACATCCGCCATAATTTCCTGATATTCCACCTTCAGACTATCATATTTTCAAATCTTTGAAACATTCGCTTCAGGATAAAAAAATTACTTCTGTGGAACAAGTGAAAAATAATTTCGACTCTTTATTTTAATGAAAAACTGGCCGAATTTTACGAAAGAGGCATTAAAAAGTTACCTGATCTGTAGTAGAGGGGGGGATTATAAATAATGACGGAAATTATTTAATTGATTAATATTGTACAACTTTTGTTAAAATAAACTTTTTCTCCAAATACAAAAAAAAAATGACATTTCTTTTGACTTTAGCTAGTATATAGATATAATCAGAAACGGTTTCGCTCATGATTCCGCCCTTATCAACTGATAAGAGAATAAAATATCAGTGTTATTTATACAAAACAAATTACACCGTCATGTAATTATGTACATTTCAAAGTTCTTCTGTTCATTGATTTTTTTATATAATGTTAAAAGATCTTCCTGTTGGGGGCAACGGGCTTACAGCTCGTCACAATAAATATTTTAATGAATTGTCCATATCTCAAACGGTATAGTTCCACTCGTGAAGGATGTGACACTGTTTAAATAATACTTAATCTGTTACTGGTTGGTGATGCACTTGAATGTCATTTCCATCTTCACAAGTGATGAGGTAGGTGATAGCACAACAGCAATACTCTGAGAAGGATCAATCCCATGATCCTTTATTTTAATTCGTAGCAAAAAAAAAAACAAATGTTTTGATTCGTAATTTTAATACCATAAATAACTTTATCATATATACATACATTCAAACACTTAAAAGAGCAGCATAATATTTTTCTATCGCATCAATAAGGCATTTGACTAAAGGAATTTTGCCTGAAAATGATCAATAGAACATTAGAGATAATAAAAGTCATCTTGACGTTTTCGACAGTAATAAAATCTTTACAGAAAAACAATATTAAAATTATACATACATTTTGCTTCAAATACTTACTTAAAGAATAATTAAATTTGCACATTTAGCACAGTGTAAAATGTATCAATAGAGCACTAATGATCAAAATTTGTCTGCCGCCGGAAGACTGCATTCCAATTCCATGCAGACACAAGACTGCATGTTTAATATATGTACAACTAGATGTATCAAATATATCCAAAATATGACAAAATAAGCATTTTCAATTCTGAAAGCATTTCTCAGTCTAGCTTTTATGTTTTCATGTATTTTTTTTTTCAATCAGGGATTGACTATTGACTTTATGCCGCATATATGTTAAATTAAAGATTAAAATATGATACTCAGAAATGGTGACAGCCCGACTGACTGCAATGGCAGTCCACCGGCAGCCAGACTTCTTTTCGCCCGTATCCAAAAAATGCATCTTCACAGTTGAATGAAATGTGCACCGAAGAATCGCAGGGAATCTCATTTCGCGAAATCAGACAAAAAGAGACGTTTTAACCGATCGGGTGCAGAATAATTTCGGAATGATTTGTATTCGCTGTAATTCAATGAAAGGCGATGACAGTTCGCGAGCAGTCGACGGAACCTGACCGCACGACTGTCAATAAAAAGGGATCGGAGAGTCTCACATGACGTAGCCGTGAGGCGGCCCGGGTTGGCCGGGATGATAGATTCCACTCGGCGGACCAGTCCTGCAATATAAGACATTTGATTAAATTCACAATGTTTCAAATGAGAGCAAGTCTTATGAATGACAACAGTTGATATTTTTAAATACCTTTCATTCTAATTGAAAAATTATTTATCTTTATAAAGCTGATAAATTGACTTCTGCTACTCTCCGATGATATCCTCGCTACCGTAATAGCGGGAGACTTGCAACGCAAAACATGCAGCCTGGAACAGCCGCATAACAACGAGCCGCGGGAAGATGTTTCACAACGACCCGGCAACGAGAACAGAGGATATTCTCGACTTTGCTATCTCGATTGCGGCATCGCACACTCTGCAGATAAGAGTTGTCAACGAATTAAACTCAGACCACCGGCCGGTCCTCTTATATCTTGGCGACCCTCTCGCCATTGTGCCTAACAACACCAGAACGAAAGTGTCCTGGGAAGACTTCAGCAAGCATATCACCGACAATCTCATAAGCCCTGTTAACCTTACCAATGCGGCAGACATTGACAGGGCGGTTAACGATCCAACAAACTCGATAAGCGTCACGACGGAGTCCGCTACGATCAGCGTTCCTACGAACGAATATAGACCTGACATCTCAACAAGGATTAAAAACCTTATTAGGGATAAAAAAAAAACCGTGCGACAAAGGAATGGCGACACCGCGCCAACCCGATAGCGAGAACGCACAAAAATCGACTCATCGCGGAGATAAAAATTGCATTGAAGGAACATCGTACGTCTTCACTCAATGCATATCTCATTGGGTCAGCAAAAAGGAGGACAACCTTACTGGACTCTTAATAAAATACTCCCAGATAGATCCCAAAAATGTACAATTCAACCGCGTAACGGTCCGAATGGCCCGGTATATACAGCCGTGGAAAAAGCTGAGACTTTTGCAAACTCACTTGAGAAACAATTCTCGCTGAACGATTTTGATCCAAACGATCAAGCGATTAAGACCCGCATAGAAAACATATCCGCTAAATACATTCAAATCACTAACGAGATACAACTATCTCCACCCGCGACACCTATCAAACCAGCTACCACGGGTGAAATATAGAGACTAGAATCAAACGCTTATTAAATCGTAAAGCTGCAGGCAACGATAAAATAAAGCATAACACGCTCAAACACCTTCCCGGGAATGGTGTCGAAGCGCTTACATCGATAATAAACGCCTGCCTTAACGCCCACCACTTTCCGACCGCCTGGAAAGCAGCGGATGTCATACTTATACCGAAACTTGGTAAATCACCGGCGATCCCCGAAAACCCATAAGCTTGCTCCCGTCGATGGGTAAACTTCTGGAACGCGTTATTAAATCTCGATTGGAGGAATTTGCTCTGGACAAAAAAGCTCATACCGGATGAGCAACACGGCTTCAGAAGCAAACATTCCACTAACCATCGACTACTTTTAACCGCCGATGTTTCACTACCGGCCTGTTCCTAGATATAGCCAAAGCCTTTGAGAAGGTTTGGTACGAAGGTATGATAGTTAAACTTTCCGAGGCCGGCCTCGAAAATCTGATGCTTGGACTAATAAAAATTCATTCATTTCAAACAGAATGTTCCGCGTAAAATTCAATGGCGTAAAATCGACGACGCGCACGCCAACAGCAGGTGTACCACAGGGATCCGCCTCATCGCCCTTATTGTACAACCTTTACACTCACGATATTCCGTTATCAGACTACATACCCGGAAGCAACGAAACAATCATTGCACAATATGCCGACGACACAGCCATCCTAGCCAGATCGCTTAACAGGAACAGAGCCACCACGGACATATCCACCTGGTGCTCTGACTGGAGGATCCACCTGGAGAAAAGCACTGCGATAACTTTCAGTCGTAGACCTAACAGACACAATAAGGACATTAAAGGCATCCGGATGCATAACACCCACATTCCGTGGGCCCACACGGTTAAATACCTTGGGCTCACGCTAGACTCACGATTAACCTTCTGCAAACATATTGCTGAGAAAAAACGCCAGGTGTCGCAAATCACTGGTCGACTCTATCCGATGATTGGCCACAAGAGTAAACTTGCCGTAAAAAGCAAGCTACTATTGTACACCGCGATTACACAAGACCGATCATGACCTACGCGTGCCAAGTATGGGCACACGCGGGCATGAATCGTATACGGACACTACAGACAATACAAAACAAAGCACTTTGCATGGTCACGGGAGCACCCTGGTTACGTCATAAAACCAAACATAAAACTGTCGAAGAAGTGCTATAGTGACATGGCGGATCACCCTAACCAATCTATCAAAAATTTACTTAACGACTACATTGATTACCCTCACACAAACATAGCGCGACCGCGGAGAGTCCTCCTACTGAAACCTCCTTAGCCCCCCCCCCCCCCCTGATCCCCCACATTCACATCTTTGGTTATCAACATCTGCTAAAAACCCGATCTCCAAAACCTGAACGACTGCCGCAGACACTGTTGGTTTGACCTCCTCTCGAGGATAAATAACAAAAAAAAAGAAAAGAGGGCAAAAGATTAAAATAATAATTATAAAAAAAAAAACAGATCAAAAAAAAAATATATATTAACCTTAAGAGGAGTGTGGACGTACATGTACGTCGAAGAAATCTTTCCCTAGAGGAGTGTCGACGTACTTTTAACATAACACAGTATTATCTGTCTGTGAGCTTAGATATGCTCCAAATATGATTTAAAAAAATAGATTTCAGCTTTAAGAAAGGTAGAAATAAAGTTTTTGAAAGGTCGCCGTGTGACGTCATAACGGACTTTCGTGACAGATCCATACATCGCAAACTCTAGAATTACGCGCGTAAAATTGTTAATATTTTTCTTGCGAATTTTAAGTTTTTCCGTGTTTTACTGTATTAGACTGTGTTATACTGTGGTTTTTTAGTTTTTCTTACCGTATTAAGTGATTTGAAATGCTTGTCAATTGTCCGAACTTAGTTTCGCTGTGACTTACCGTATTATAAAGTGATTTAAAGTGTTTATATTTTTTTGTGCCGAATTTTGTGTTTTATCGCGATTGTATCGTATTTTAATGTGATTTTAAGCTTTTTTTATTTTCATATCGTGATGTGCTTCGTAAAATGGGCTCCTTTAGAGACAAAGACATTGATGAAATTCTCATGAACTCTGACAATAAATAGGAAACATCGATACAGTAGTGTAGCAAGGGGGGGGTGCGACAGGGGCGAACCGCCCCGGGAGGCATTTTTTTGGGGGCGGCATTTTCAAAAATATATAAAATATTTTTTGATAAACTTTATTTATAAATAAAAAAAATTCAGCCACCTGTAGTTAAAACTCCTAGTTCATAGATAAAAAATAGAAGTAAATAGAAGTAATTTGAAGTAATTAGATGAAATTTTGGGGGTGGCAAAGTTGTCGGGAAGAAATGAGGATTTGGAACCGTTCTACTTTCACTCCGACGCTTCATAAATTTGTTAAGCTTTGAATCCGGAATCAAAAATAAATTAAAGTGGAAGGAGAACACTGAGCTGGAATTTTTTCAGCTATTTTTACAAAAGAAATTTGAGACACGATGGTCATCCAAACAAAAATTTATGCCACAGCTGTTTCCCAAAAGTCGTCCAGAATGTCCAAAATGAAGAAGTGGGCCAACACGACAGTGCAAGAAATGCATGTTTTTCTGTTCACCATTATTTTGATGAGCTTGCTTGAGAAAAACAATAAAAAATACTGGATTGTATAAAAGGCTAAACTTTATATTAGCATATCAAAAACTTCAGGTTACGAACCGGCCCTGGGATTTATATAATGTAGTTTATGTTTATTTTTATATTTTCATTTTTCAAGTATTTGGTATTTTTTAAATTATTATATAAACGTATTTGTGAATATGTAAGGTTTGTGACCCCTGGAACAGTTTTTCAAGGATAACATCTATAAATATTAACTTTTTTTTTTTTTAAATATTTTTACATCATTTCAGCAGTCATAACACATATTATATTCATGGGAAAAAAGTCACATAATTGTCATTTTAAAAGAACTCACTCCTCACAGCAAGTTCAGTACAGATTTACTCACTCCTCCAAAGGTTAACTGATCAGATAAGCATAACCCCAATTAATTGCAGCTCGAAGTTACTGAATCAACCACTAGTGTCACATGTAATGCAACAAAACAAAAACCAAAGACCACGCACCCGCCTACGCCCAGGTAAATCCAGGACGCTACGCGGGAAAAGCAACATCAAAATACACCAGATGAAAGGGAAATTGGAGCTCGGCTCCACCAGCCCCATAATTTGATGTATAAGATATCAATCAAGAAAATTCTGCTACTCTCGAGAGGATTGCTAAAGCTAATCGGCTCTGCGTCATCGTTGAAAAAAGTATCCGTACATCATATAGATAGAAGATTTATTATATTTTTTTCTATAAAACGTCGTTTTGCCAAAAAAGCATAATTTTGAATTAGTAAGTAATCCATCAATATTAGGATCATTTATTATTAGTAAAAACACAATATTCCTTTGTACTTCATTCCACACATATTTAATAAAGTGGAATGAAGTACAAAGGAATATTGTGTTTTTACTAATATAATGCCTTTCCACCAATTATTGACAGTGAACACCCTAAAAGTCATCATTTATTAGTTCAATGAGGACAATTATCAGATTATTATCTTGATTATTTTGATAAAATATTTTTGAACTGAAACGTAAACAATTTCAAAATATAACTGTACATACTATTTACTCGGGTAAGTTAGAAACGAATAAGATTAATAACTGGGGTAAAATCATTATTTCGGAGAGACACAATCTTCAAATATAACCATGTTTTTATCACATACAATCCGCTTTTTATACAATTAACAGATTGGGGAAAGTTTATTAACTTTGTTAAATAGTAAAGATAAGTTATAATCATTTATTCAGTGCGACATCTATCGACTAACCCAGTGGAGGGGAACCTGCGGCCTTTTGTCTTGATCAAAATATTCACTTTGATCAAAAAATTATACACAAGCGCTTGGAAAAAAATAGTAATCAACCCATTATATGTTCGACAGTCGAAAAAAAGGAGGGGGGGGTGTCAACATTTTCTTTACTGCAGCCTTATGTTGACTGTGGCTTTTAGAAATGAAAAGGTTCCCCACCCCTGGCCTAACCTGTCAAGACTGTCAAGCTGCTTATGTTGGGCAAACAGGTAGAAACATTAATGTTAGGTAATTACCTGATCCTACGCCAACTGTCCACCGAGGCTGGGTAGTGAATGCTGATAACGTAACTAGGCACGCTGAGCGCGACAAACTGCAAAACAATACCGCTGAGGCCTTACTCATATGAAATTCTACAGATCCGGCGGATTCAGGTAAAGTTGCTGGCAACTTTGCTCCCGATGCGAAATAATGTAAGTAAGGAGAAATTACCCGGCAGGCTGCTGAAGAGAATAAGAAGGCGGTCCTGACGGAGCATCGGCAGGAACAGGATTGACATTCATCTGTGGAACTCCACCCATGGAAATAGGCTGATGGATATGATGAAGTGTAGACATCCCACTAGTGTGCTGCATCATCTGAGTCATGTGTGCCAACTGTGGTGGATGCTGCTGCTGGGCCACTGTCTGTCCTCCTGATGGAGGGGGCGGAACTGCACTCATAAGTCCGCTCGATCCTCCTATGTTATGTTAAATCATTAGAGAGATGAAATTCATTCTTAACCAAATAAAATGTCAAAATTGCATGTCTCGAAGAACAAACTTTATTTTTATTTTTGCACTCGGATCTTACCGTACCTGCTTATAGTGCAGTGACAATTTTCCAGATTTTTACGAGAATACTTGCAAAGAATTACTGTTACTAAATGAAAACGTACCGAGAGCAGGATGCTGGATTTGAGCATAATAATTCTGCATGGAAGGCATGTTCATGATCACAGATGGGACACCATTGAACATCTGGAAAAGAAAAAATGGAACTTATAAATATGTATACTTGAGCATGCAATATTTTGATTTTGATCGCAACAACCAGTATTATACCCAGTGGTGGCACGTCCATACGCACTGCGGAACTGCAGCACCACCAAATAATTTTTTAAAAATGTACTATTATGTACGTACATAAATTTATTTAGGTTACATGAAAATATCAATGTTATCCAAGTGTGTATTAACACTATGTAATCGGGCGGTCCAAACAATAGACTCTAGCCTGTAGCGGGCGTTTTTTAGTTATTAGCGAAATAATATATTACATTCTTAAAATCAACACAACTTCTAAACCAAACAATATTTTCGGCTGAAATTTTCAAAGAAATCATACGTTATATT
This sequence comes from Himalopsyche anomala, assembly GCA_031772345.1. Taxonomy (NCBI): domain Eukaryota; kingdom Metazoa; phylum Arthropoda; class Insecta; order Trichoptera; family Rhyacophilidae; genus Himalopsyche; species Himalopsyche anomala. The sequence continues at coordinate 14,883,846 of CM062826.1, read as the reverse complement.
TAATCATTAAAAATAAAATGAAAACATTTTGATTACATCATAATTTCACTATTTTTCTAAGCTGAATATCAAAAACCTGTTACTAATTTAGTAGATAGCACTCCACTTGTTATCAATATGAAACATTCAAAATATTGTGTATAAAAAATAACATCAATCTGTATGGTATGTATGACAATTATATAAAAAAAACTAGCGAGTACCCGGCATGCGTTGCAATGCCACTCAAAGAAAGAATGTGTTTGTGTTTTAATTCTGTTTATTGAAGTGCTTTTGGATATCTTTTGTGTTTCCGTTTAGTGCGTATACAAATAGATCTGAAGACATACAGCTGTCCATGTGAGAAGCATAGATTTTCAAAATTTAGTCCACACACTTGTAGCGATTGTCCCTGTGCTTTGTTGATGATGGTCATTTCAAATGCGAGTCGCACCGGAAACTGCAAACATTTAAATTCGAATGGCATATCTGTTGAAATCATTGAGATGCTTGGCAACAGTACATTGCCCCCTTTAAATTTTTCATTTATTTTTTTTAGCTTCAATGATATTGTGCATTATCTTTTTCACTGAATGTCTGGTACCGTTGTGCAAAGTGGTGGATTTATATTTTGGAGAAGAATGATAGGTATGCCAAATTTCAATGTTAAAACGTGTGACGGCATGGCTGGCAAATCAAGTGAATTTAAGAATTCAGTTGGATAATTGACAACTTCGTATTGATTCATTACAGTATCGATGGGCTTATACGTTGTCTCTTCGCCTGGTATTACGTTTTGAATCCTGAAGTTGATGGCATTAACATCGTTGTTTTTGGCTGCTAATATAACACTTTCTCTGAGCCACTGATGACTTTTTTGTAATTCTGTGCGATATTTTTGGGAAAACTTTGTGAATCAATTCTCTTATTGTTTTTGTAATTTTACAAAAGTTTGTTGGCAATGTAATACATTGTGTGGATTCATCTATTTCCAATTTTCCATTCCCAATATCTAAAAATTATTTTTGCGAAACGTTCAGCGGATGCGTCATATAGATAGTTCTACACGCATGCTGGCCTTGAAAGTCAATTTCTGCATGTGTCGCCATAAAACTGATGATTTGAGACCTGCATTTAATTCATCAACAGCTGCTGAACATGGTATAACTGGTAGAGATTGTCGAAAATCACCAGACAATAAAAGTGCGCCACCAAAGACCACTATTCATTTCCTCTCAAATCTTACAATGCCTTTTTGTGTGCCACAGTACATTCGTCTCATATTATGAGTTGGCATGATTGAAGTTATTCACCCATTCCGATGTTTTTTAAATATTGCATGTTATTGTCTTGCAGTCAGTGATTTGCATTAAAAGGCAATTTCAGTGCTGAATGCGCTGTTCGACCACCATCCAAAAATGTTCACACCGCAGACACGCAAACTGACACTAAACTATATGAAATACACACATTTGCTAAATTGAGAAAAGTCACCAGAAAAGGCGATAATTCTTAGAAAATGCGCCACAGAGAATCAACAGATCCAAATTTCACTTTTCGCGACCTATAATTTGCCATGAAACTGATAGCCGTGGCACACAGATCGCTTTATTCGGCGAAATTTCTCATTGTAAAATGGCTGTACTCTGGGGTGGACTGGAGGAAGCTCAGAGAGGCTAACACAAGCCCTTTGTAAAATTTTGCTAAGGTTGGCCAGCCCCTTATTCAATTTAAGAGAAAACAATAGTCTCAAATCAAATGAGTACATAACTGCAATTTCTGACTTAAATACATTATCTATGACAGCATCAGTATACACAGTAGTACATTTTCGGTCATTTACAGTGATAAGTTTACAGTAAATTGCATATTGTTACATATTGTAAATGTATTAAGTAAAAATCGATTGCTTATTTAAGTAGTCCATCAGAGTGATAAAAAACTCACTGCTTCCCAGAATACCGAGAATTGCTTTGATATAAAGCGAGCCCTTGTAAACGCATTGGCAGCCTACCTAGCCTGGCTGTACTAATTTGGAAAACTTTGCGGGCGTCCGCACAACAAATCATCACAGTTTTATTGCAATCGGATGAACGGTATACAAACAGGAACACATAAAGGAAAAACTACCAAATTACCGTATTGGCAGCCCATCGTTGTATGTTTTGATGCAAAAACCTTTGCTGGTGTTCGCAAAACAACTTACCAAAGTTTTATATCGCAATCAGATGAACGGTATAGGAACGCATACGGAACAAACAAATTAACGTATTGGCTTTATTTATTCAGATACCGTTGCGGGGGTTTGCACAACAACTCACCAAAGTTTTATCGCAATCGGATGAACGGTATAGGAACAGGAATGCATAAGGGACAAACTAACATACATTGGGAGCCCACCGCTGATTCATAAATCTATTCTGGCGTCCGCATAACAACTTCCCAAAAAAATTATCGCAATCGGATGAGCGGTATAGGAGCGCATAGGTAACAAACAAACAAACAAACATTCATTTTTATATATATACAGATTATAATATAAAATCCCCATTCCTACAAATTTACTATCACTGGAAGTGTCAAATCTGATGCCCTAAATCTTCGAGGAACATGTGTCGCCTTTTAAAAAAAAATGCCATGCGTGAACATTCAGGGCAGACCTAAGAGTTTTATTGCTTATTGTCAAACAGGGTCACTTGCCACAGCAGTTATTTTGAAGAAAATATTAAACCTATGAGTCAATCTATCAACACGTTGATTATTATTTCATGAACGAAGAACCTATCTGATAAATTGTCAGCGTAATTCTCATAGTCACTTATTATTTTTAAAGACCTACATTTTTTTCTCGCTCGTGAGATTTGCTACTGGCGCCATTGCGAAGAAAACTTATTTTTCAAAAAATTTAAAAAAATATATTAGGAATTTAATTAATTAACTCTTTCACGCCGGGGAACGCGGAATCCACGTGATCGATGCACTTTGTGTAGAAGCAGGAGACGTGGATTTCGCGTGATATGACATTGCTCTCGTTTATTATTTATAACATTTTGAATATATTTTTTTAAACAAATATTTTTTTTGCTCTGTGTACCTAAATAAAAAAGATAAATAAATAGTTTAGTATTATTCATATTTCAAAAGTGTGTTTTTTGTTCATCCGTCTTTGCATTGCTCAGAATTGTATTTATCACATATACCTTGAAATAAGTAAGTTTCACTGATGTTTCACTAGAAATATAAATTATAATTGGTTGGCATACCGATAGATGCTGCACCCCTGGTCATATTTTTGTACATTTATAGATTTTCAATATTTCATAGCTTCAAGTATGCATTTTAGTATTTTGAGAATCGAATCTCACAAAAAAAAACTTTTTTATATAAAAGTTGGAAATCCTTGTTCATAAAATTTTAATATTTTGTGATTTTCAGTATTTCATAGTTTCAAGTGAAGAAAAATATTTAATGAATTTTATTTCTTTCTAAATGTTTAGCTTTCAACCCTTTTAGATTTTTTTTGCATAAAAATATTGACAACCCGTCTTAAAATCTTATTACGGTAATTGAAAAAGTTTGAAATATTGTTGGGAACCTATATGTAAATTTTTATCAAAATCGATAGACAAGTTTAAACATTATGTTCAATTTACAAAATCTATTGTTTTCATACATTTTTTTTAGCAAATCGGCCCCGCCCCAGGGGGTATTTTGCAGCGATTTTTCCCCGGCATCAATGTGTTAAGATTAAATCATCAATAATAATAGATTACTGTTTTTATCTGTCAATTTCTCTTATTAAAAAAACCCGCTAAAGCTTGTCACCGTCATGCAGCACTAAGAAAATATCAAGTGACTAACTAATTCTGGTAGGGGACTGTATAATCAATTTAAAAATCATCATACATATTCCTAAAGATAAGTTCCATTTGGAGATTCTGATTATTCATTTTGATTTATTTGGCAACGGGTTATACAGCTCGTTATAATTAATTCTACACATCATTAAATCGATCTATTTTTATGCATATTCAAAAAAATACTAAGATTTAAAATTCTGACAGCGATGACTAAGGTTTCCAATAGTATTGTATATTGTATATGACATTACACCACCTGCCGCAATAGAACTCGGACAAACATGTACAGCAGTACTTATCGAAAGGTTTAAATCAAATTTACACAAAATGACTGCTGAACCCGTCGAAAATATTATGTAAAACCAAGTTGTAAAATTTTTGTCAGATTACCTCTCCCTATGATAAATTTTGCAGGTTTTTAACCTTTTGGCTGCCGTAGAAAAAAAGTACATCTGTACCTAGCACGCCGGCTGTATTTGCAATTATTAATTTAATTAGTAATAGGCGGGATATCTTGTCTGTGGCAGTCTCATCCAGTTAAGTAATATTACTATACATTTACACACTCGGATGAAATTAAATAAAATCAGACTGATGTACAGTACTCACCGAGAGAGGTGCACCCTGTGGAAAAGGTCCCTGCGCCTGTTTGAGATGCGGAGGCTCTCTCATGAGAGTGTGATAGAGGTTGAGGGCGTCCACCAAATCGGCACTGAGCTGAGTGAGGCGAGCGTGCTTTCTGTCCACCCTCTCTAACTCCATATCGATAAGAGGACCCATTCTGTTCACTTCCCCTGAAAAATAAATATACATAAACATAGTGAGGACTCTCAGTTCAGTCCAAAATTTACAACTCATATGGTGGTATTTTTAGGAAATCAATAATAATTTTAATATTATCAGAAATATGCCGAGCACAAAATTTTAGTTATAATCAGTCTTTTTTTTATAATTTTAAGCCTAGGGTTCGCAACTACATTATAATATGCAAAACATACCGGGTTAGAGTTTTAATGATAATATAAGTTGTCTAAATCTGACATTGATATCGTAAGTGATTTTCCCGACCAATCAAAGAAATGTATTTAAAAGTGGCAGGCGGTCCGTGGGTTTGGTGGGTGCAGCGCATCCCTTATAATTGAAAAAATAAATAGTATTTTTATTGTACCGTATCATATTTGAATTTCGTGTGGCTTTATTTCGCATTGATATGTTTTTATTACGTGATTGTGGCAATATAATATATCATATATTATATGTTACGATCTTTTCTCTTTCAAAAATTTGCACAACCACACTTCCTCATAAAGCGACTGGTGAGATATAACCTGTTAAAGCTACTCGTGGATTCAGATTTGAAATTTGCTTACACTTTGCATACTCTCTGCGAGACGACCTAAGACGCGAAGCTCGCGTTGACAGTTGCTTCTCAACTCTATCGTGGATGCGATTTCGCTGTTTAATTCTCTATGAACGATTCGTTTGAATGGTGCTTCAGATAGCAACGTTTTTGTTTATTAGTTTCAATATATTTTGAGTGTACGCTTTTCATGTGAGTTTTAATTATCATTTATTATGTTTAAAAAAGTAACAAAAAAAAATAGATTTGTTGCTTCTCAGCGATAATAATTTCAATTGCTTAATTAAAGATTAGCTAAAAAGTAGATTTGCTTGTCTTGCATTTAATGAAAAAGAGGTTATTGTTCCAAACCTTGTCCAAAACCAATATTAATATTAAACTGGCTGTAAGCCCGTTGACCTCAATGGCAGGGATTTTCGTTGCATTTTTAAGTAGTCAGAAAATTTACTGGCGTGAAAAATAAATTGTAAATTGTAAATAATGTAATCTTAAGAATAATTGAAATGTTTAAGTTTGCTTACAAATATATTTCGTAGACAAAAAAAAGACCTTGAGACCAACGTTCCCTCTAAGCTGTTGGGAAGCCTCCGCGCACTCATTTCGGGTTGGTGCGCAATACAAAACAGTTGTTAAATTAATATTTGATCGGTCCGCGCAGTCTTCGCACAGCCTCCACGCAGCCTTTGAAATTTTCGCGCAGCTAACCATTCGGCTAAGAGGGAACGTTGCTTGAGACATATATCAACACCCCCCCATTTTTACAATATTTGAAATGTTTGAGTTTGTTAACAAATATATTTCGTAGAAGAAGAAATAGATCTTGGGACGTATATCGACACCCCTGCAGTATTTAAATTGTAAATAATATATTTTTTAGAATATCTGAAATGTTTAAGTTTGCTAACAAATATATTTCGTAGAAGAAATAAACACTTAAAAAATACTTTCTTCTAAAAAAATACACTGCACGAAAAATATATGCAGTATTAATTATTTTGGAATTTTTAGATTAATTCAAATGTATCTTTAATATATATAATCTAATTTTATTATATCTGACAGTTTGGCCATTACCTCAATGGTAAGACGTTTCGTTCATATTGCAAAGTTCCATGTATCGAATCCGGCCCGCGGCAGTAAAAAATTGTGAAATAAAGGTTCAGCCATTTTTCACATCACAAAATGTGCTTCTTCTGTCTTCAGTGTAATGAAAAAATATGTCTAGTATGAATAAAAAAATGGTGACAGCAGCGGGGGGCAGGGGGAGGGGACATCTTTCTTGACGTCATCGAAAAGGCGAAATCGCAGGCGGACATTATTAATATATAGACTAGCTGTAAACCCGTTGCCTTCAACAAAATTATTTTTGTTGCATTTTTAAATAGTCAGAAAGGTTACTGGCGTGAAAAATAAATTGCAAACCTATTTAATGAATAAGCCAGAAAATCTAAACATAAATAATTCTCTCAATGGATTTTTTTATGAATACACCAAATTCTCTAAAAGAACTAAAATACACCGAGACTGCAAAACAAAATACGCAAATAACGGATATAATAAAATATATATTCATAAAAATCATAATTGAGCTGCCCTGCTGAGCTGCTATATCCAATATCGACAGCCCTGCAGTATTAATATTTTATAATTTTTGGAATAATTCAAATATTTCAAGTATGCAAACAAATTAATTTCGGAGAAGAATAAGAAGACCCCGCAACATATATCGACAGCCCTGCAAATGTTTCAAGTATGCAAACAAATATATTTCGAAAAAAAAGAGGACTCCTGGACATATATCGACAGCCCTGCAAATGTTTCAAGTATACAAACAAATATATTTAGAAAAAAAAGAGGACTCCGGAACATACATCGACAGCCCTGCAAATGTTTCAAGTGTGCAAACAAATATATTTCGAAAAAAAAGAGGACCCCGGGACATATATATCGACAGCCCTGCAAATGGCATATATAGGAATTAAAGAAATCAAAAAGAATTTTCAAGGCCAGACGTGAAAAGTGAATTATTCATTATGATTCAATTGATCAAATCAGGTCTAAAGAACTTGGTCAGATCGACTCACACGATCCAACGATTCATTTCGATAGGCCTATAATCATAGTTTGCAATAGTCGAATTAAAGTCTTTGATTATTCGAAAACTTTCAAATTCGGCGATACAATACATTAGCTCTAAGCCAGGAAATATCGAACTTTCAAGCGTGGCGATATCAGAACATTTACGCGCGGTTTATAATAAGTCGATCTCATTGGATGGAACGACACTTCAAAAATGTGCAGTTCAAAATAAAATGTTATCATTGGTCTGTACATATCTGCGGACGTTTCTACAGACGGACCTTATCGACTATTAATGTGAAGATAATGTATAGAACAAAAATATTTAAGACATTTAAATAGTAAAATATTTGAAAAAAATGAATTTGTGGATGTGCTTACTCATCGAATAAATATCATTTGGAAAAAATACAGATTTTCTGACATAAACAATTTCAGTAAATCATGTTAAAGACACGAATGCTCTAAATCTCACATACGCTCTACTTAACCCTTTGAACTCATTAATTTTTTTCAAAAGTGTTCCAGCAACTCCAAGCCTTTTTAGCGATTTTTTTTATTAAATGTGTTATAGCTAAAAATATACATATAATAATTAAATAAAAAATGGTTTTAAGAATTTGTTTATGTTTATTATATATTTAGGCTACAAATTAATCTTTAAATTTTGATAAAGTATGGTATTTTTTGAAACAATCTCCCGGGTGAAGGCCAGGTTTTCTTTCGCACGTATCACAAAAGTAAGTGGTTTCATGCCTTCCTCCGGGAATTTTACGGTTAGAACATACCGTGCAGTCTTTATGCTTGTTGGGATTATTATATATAAAATGGCCAGTACCATATAAGTTTCTTAAAAATTGATAAAACACACGCAATGTTGACCGGAAAAATGCGAAACGCAAACTATTGTATTCAGCGGTGTTTTATACCTGCACCCACCAAACATGTGACCCTTGGCAAGTGTTTTATTACGTAATTCTGAGTTGCAAATAAATTGCATTAGTCATAAAATGAGAAATGTATGTTTCCTCTCTCAAACCGATTCCTGCGGCGACCCACCGCCAACAATTCGCCGGAATAACGGCGAGCGTAAAAAATGTCGATGTAGCCTCGACGCGGGAGTTGCCGGTAAAAAACCAATGTCGATGTTACCTCGACATATGAGTTCAAAGGGTTAACAATTCAAATTTTTTTGAAAGGAGACTCGTATCGCAAATTATTCTAATGAACAACAAAGAAGTTAATTTTTTTTTTTTTTTTTTTAATTTTTTTGAAAAAAATTTTTAAAAAAAAATTTTTAGAAACAAAACAGAAGCCAAACCTATAGTCTATTGGTTCCGATATGTAGACGATATTATTTGCTTGTTTAATGGAACGGATAGACAAATAACTAACTTTCATAACTTTATAAATTCATTAGATAAAAATATTAAATTCACTTTAGAAGTCGGAGGCAAGAATATTAACTTTCTTGACCTAAATATTAATATTGAAAACGGTTCTCACGAATTTAAAATATTTCGGAAGCCTACGTTTTCGGATACCGTGATACATAAGGATTCAATGCACCCATTTTCTTATAAACTAGCCGCTTTTCATTCAGAAATTCATAGACTTGTGAGTGTTCCTTTGAATGAAAAGAACTTTAATATCGAATTAAAAATCATCAAACAAATCGCCATCAACAATGGATACGATATGTCTCTTATAGACAATCTTTTATCAAAAAAACAAACTAAACTTGCAGAAAAAATGTTATTTCAAGGTACATTGTCAAAGGACATAGATCATACTAGGTATTGGCGTAGAATCATTTATTTAGGAAATACTAGTCTTAAAATTAAAAAACAACTAGCTGATAGTGTTAGACCAGCCTTTTACTGTAAAAGCTCTTTAGGCAAATTATTAGTTAACAATAAAGATAAAATACATTACCTAAATAAATCTGGAATTTATAGATTACAATGCTCTTGTTGTAATAAATTTTATATCGGCAAAACAGAGAGGACTTTAAAAATCAGGGTATTAGAACATATGGCAGCCTTTAGACTGAAAAAGGACACGTCTACTTTTGCTAATCACTTAATTTCGGAAGGACACGTGTTCAATCAGAATTCTTCACTTAATGAACTTCTAAATTTTTCCAACTTATTGAATACAAATTTATAAACTCCCTATTGAAAATTTACAGCTGCATTAGATTACTGCAACTGCATTTCTTCAAAGAATGAAATTCAATGAATTAAAGATTTTTTTTGCTTCGAGTCCGAGCTGATTCGTTGAACTTTTAAGTATTAAGATAACAAGATGAGATATGTATTCATAAAACCCGAGTTTGGGGAAGGTAAAAAAAAACACTACTCGTAAGTAATGGTTTCTCCCAGGTAGTAAATGCCCCAGTATTCATATCATCTTTCGCCGATTTTGTAAGATATTTCATTAAAAATTATAACGAATAATATCCGGATATTTCCCCAAATATCCGGATATCGAATAGTTAAAAAGGGCCGGATATATCCGGATATCGGATATCCGAGTTGGAATCCCTACTGTAAACCGATACATTCTATCAAAATTAATAAGCACAATACAATGTGTTATTTAACAAAACAAGAACAGCCTTTACGAGAACATTTTGAGCATCATGAATTAGAAAATGGGGGAAATTATGTTGAATTGTTATATCCAATTAGTTAATCAGACAAAGTGCTTCATCGTCGTTTGAAAGATTTTGAATTTAATTTAAATTTGAATTTATTTAAAAAGATAGATATTTAATTAAACAGTGTTTTCATTCAAAGATGGGCAAATTCAAAGATTATGAGAAAAATTTGTGAGCTACTAAAGTAATAATTATCTTCGCCGTGGAAGTGTTGAACATAACTGTTTGGTTTCAAGAAAATAATATACCCCCGTGTGTAAATGTTCTAAATACATAGAAAATCATAATACCTTCAAGATGGAGCATCTCACGAGTGTCAGTAGAACTGTCTTCAGGGTTAGCCTCATGCAATAATGACAGCAGACGGTCAACTTTGTTTTCATTTATTTCCACAGGCTCGTCGGGATCGGGGGAATTGCTTCTTTCAATTTTCTTCACTTCTACACTCTCATTGAACTGAACAGATTTCCTCTCAGATACCTCTGCTTGAACAAATTGGTATATTTTTACTTCAAACTTTTTCGAGAACAGAAAGACAAAAGATAAGTGATGGAGGATTGAATTCACTCAAATCAGAGAGTCAGAAGCATTAAGTTTCTATAATTATTTAGAATGCTATTGGATATATATGTGTCTAAAAAATAATATCATACAATTTACTCACTTTGAGTCTCAACAGTAAGATCGGAAGTGACAAAGTTGGCAGGGAATAGACCGTCTCCCCGCTGATTATATCCTTTCCACCAATTTGGATCACTGGAATCTGTGACGTGGACTGTAATAATATAATCAACTATCAGTTGGCTTTTTTTGTCATTTAGTTGTCAGTCTAATGTTAAAATACAGACATTTTACAATTCTATAATAATGATATTCCATGCACATCGGTACCTACAATGTTCGTACCATGCGCACTTCTGGAAAGGACCCGCATGCTACCCGTATCTTGCGAAAGTATGGCCTTGACATCCTAGGACTGAGTGAGATACGCAGGAAAGAAACTGTTGGAGGGGTGCACGTTGATCTTTTCTGGCCAGAGTCGATATCATCGCCAGGGGGTGGCAATACTGATGTCTGGGAGAGCGGCCCGTTGCCTTGTGAAATGGGAACCGATCTCTGAGATTGATACGTGCCACCTTCAGGAATAGTGACAGTTCTGTGGCTGTCTTTCAGTGCTATGCCCCCACTGAGGACGCAGACGAGCAAGCAAAGGACGCCTTCTACGACTCCCTTCACGCGGCAGTTGCAGCAATCCCCCATAGGGAGCGCGTGATAATAATGGGGGATTATAATGTGCGAGTAGGGGCTGATCCGGCTCTCGGGTCTTCAGTGATGGGACGGCATGGTCTGGGCACCGCAAACGACAATGGTGAGAGACTGATTGAATTCGCTATCATGAATGAACTATCTCCCCGCATAAAGACATCCATAAATACTCATGGACCTCTCCTGATGAACGCACAAAGACGCAGATTGACCATCTTCTTTACATCACGAAACATAGAAAAGAACTTCTCGATGTTCGCACATATCGAGGTGCCGACATTTATAGCGACCACAAACTACTTGTCGGCAAAATCCGCCTGAAACTAAGTCACATAGCTCAAAATACAGCACGGACAAGATCGAAATCGAGAAGCTTGAGAACGTGAATACGAGACTAAAATTCAAGATTGCTGTAAGGAGGGAAATAGATTGTGTCGTCTCCGTGCAGCCTATATCCGGGTTCGATCGCATCGAGGCCGACTGGTGGTGTATCAAACGTGCTATTGCATCATCCGCCGAAGATGCTTTCAATCAAATATCTGTAATACGAAAGGATTCTCATAATATCAATGATAATAAAACAAGTGAACCTTATTGAACCAAAAATATATCGTCTGTGGAAAGGAAAAAGGACGTAACCCACATATATCAAATTTTACAGGAGGCGCAAAAAACGTGTCGATATATAAATGCGTTAATCATTATTTTTTAAATTAAAAAAATATTTGAACCGATTATTTATAATTATTAACAATATTGGATATGGAACTTAAATATCGTATAATATATACGATTGCTATTATTCCGAGAAAGTTCCTGAAAGAGATGGCAATTTGTATCCACTTTTTTTGCAGCATACATACATAAAAAGGTTTAAGTGACCAAGCCCATGTTTTATTACATCCTTCAAGTTATAAAACAATTCAATTTTAATGATTTTGTTGAAAATATTACAAAATACATATTTAATATATTTTAAATATGCTATCACAACCATCTGTGCATATTATATTTTATTTCAAAAATAAAATATTGTAGCCAAACAAAGTTAAATGGGGAGCTACACTACATATAAGTGAAAATGATCTAACCGAAAGTTCATTTAATTCTAAGCCTCTATAATAAGGTATATATATTAACTCGATGGTTGCCACAGACGAGATATTTTTTAAGTTTCAGTCCTAAATTTAGTATTAAAAACTCAATTGACTTGGTAGAAAAAATTAAAGACATTAAAGTGCCAGTAAATTCAAAACTTGTTTCTTTCAACATAGTTAGTCTCTATTTACGAGCGTCCCAATACCGGATTTAAAAATAGCATTATAGATCCTAGATTGCATAGATAGCAAAAATCTAAATCCTTTACTAACTAGAGATATTAAATCTATAGTGAACTGTTGTATCGATCAAAATTTTTTTAAATTTAACGATAACATCTATCAACAGTTGAATGGACTAGCAATGGGAAGTCCGCTGTCTCCCATATTAGCTGATTTTTTCATGGATTTTTTAGAATCTAAAATTTGCAATTTAGATCTTTTTAGTAATGTCATCTACTGGTACAGGTACGTAGATGATATTTTAGTTCTTTGAGAGGGGGGCACGGAGAGACAACTCTCCCAGTTTTTAAATAATATCAATAACGTTAATCAATATATACAATTCACCATGGAGTTGGGTGTAAATAAAATTGACTTTTTAGATTTAACAATTGAAATAGTAAATAATCGTCATACTTTCAAAATTTTTAGAAAAACGACTTACAGCGACAATATTATTAGTAGTTCTTCTAGACACCAAATTTCACATAAATTAGCTTCCTTCCGATGACTAAAGCAAATTTTGATTTAGAATTAGAAACCATTAAACAAACAGCAGTTAACAATGGTTATGCTACGGATATAGTAGATCGTCTTTTATTTAATAAAACTAAAAAACTTGCTCTTTTAAATGTTAGCTCTCTAGCCTGGTGTTGGGTAAACCTGTTGTTATAAAACAGTCGGTTAAATTAAATTACTTGGGTAGTTACAGAAAAAATCGCTAGGAAAATTGATAGAAATAAATTTAATGTAACCTTTTATAGCACACTCAACTTGAGTCGTGTTTTAGTTAATTCCAAAGATAAGTTAAACTTTTTGAACCAAAGCGGTATTTATTTACTCAACTGCGATTCCTGTAACGCCAAATATATTGGTAACAAACAGGTAGATGGGGGATGAACAGTCTTCATTTGGAAACCATCTGTTTCAAAATAAACACACTTTCGATATTGGTAGAAATTTTAAAGTTCTACATTTAAATAACAAGTCTGTCAAACTAGACAAACAGGAAATCCTAGAAATCAATAGATTCAAATTTTTACCTGATTCAGATCTTTTGAATGATCAAATAATTTTTGCTAGTTCCCCGTTACTTTATCCATTGCATTTGCCCTTGTTAACTATACTTTTATATAATTATAAAAATATATATATATATATATATTTTTTTTTGTTAGAATTGATATGGTCTTTGAAAAATTTCTTTTTCAGAATCTTCCTGGCTGTCGATTTTGTTTAAGTATGTACACTCACCAACTACTTGGAAGCGGGGCAAAAACAGGAAACTATCATTAAGCCTATTCACTTTATTAATGTAGCATTTTATCACTTTGTCAAAAATTTCCCAAATTTTAATTATGTTTGTAATTACTTTCAATCCCCATTCTAAATTTATTAATCTGAGATGACTTTTTAATTATACGTTAGATGTGTTAAACATTTTAATTTTGTGTTATTTTAGAATCACTTTTAATGTAATTGGTAATTTCTTTTCAATGCCAATTGTTGTTTTGGTACTTATTCTACAAAAAGATGACATTTATTATTATTTATATACGATATTCCTGTAAAAATGGATGGAGAAGACCTTTTGAACGAGTTACAACAAGACATTGGAGTCAGACGATAGCGATGTCCAAATGGAAGATTTAGAAGGCATTCCTGAAAACGATGATCAGTCTGCTGGACAATCTTTAGATTTTCAATGGCAAACTGGTGATTTTAATCCAATCATTCATCAGTTTGATTGTTCATTATCAGGTGGAAAACTTGGTGATGAAGAAATGACAGAAGTGAATTTTTTCAAAATTTTAATGGACACTATCTACCCTTGTCAATTTTATAGTAAATGAAACAAATAAACAATTTCTGTTAGTCAAAAGCCAGTGCGAGACATTATCATGGAAGCTGATGAAATGGAAGGAGACTTCATTGAATAAATTATATTTATTCTTCGGAGTATGCATGCTGATGGCTGAAACAGAGTAGTTGACCATTGGTCTACTGAGCCCGATTTTTTCTGAAACCATGTTGAGGAACAGATTTCAGCTCATTCTTAGAATGTTGCATTTTTGTGACAATAGGGAGCAGATTGCTGGTGATCGTCTGTTTAAAATCCGTTTTGTAGTTAGTTGACCATTTAAAAAAAAGTGTTCAAAGATGCATTATACCAGTGGCGGTTCTAGGTACTGGGCTAGGTGGGCTAAGCCCGACCTGCATTTTTCACCCAAAACTTTAGATGGCTGAACAAAATAAATACATTTATAAGCGTAACTAACCTTTCCCAAATGAATATACTTAATATCTTTGTTTTAATTATCCTCTGTCAATATAAGACAATGTTACGTCTACCTACAATCATATTCCCGATTGTGTTTTGTATTACAATTTTAAACTGAGCCGGCACAATAACCCTATAAATACTTCACAGGGAAAAGGCAACGTCACTCTGGTAACACCACTCAGGGGCTATTATGTGATTAGACCGTAACCACAGACAATATCATGAAATTTTTCTTTACACTGGGGCGCAATCAAGCACGATTAGATTTTTTTTATATTTGTATGTACGGAAACGTCATCAATCACAAAGGATTGTGTTTCAATCTGTCAAACTTCTGTTGATCGTTGGGGGCTGAACTGATTCAGCCCATTACACATACTTATGCATTGAAACACAAAACCAATATCGTTGTATTGTATGAAAGTGACAGGTATTGACTTTCAGTGTGACAGTTCTGTATTGCTTTTAGTAGGTACTTGTTATTTCACTTTGAAAGAGACGAATTAAAGGATTCCGTGTTATTATTCTATTATTTCTTAGTTACATTAGCATTGATTTTATTATATAATAATTTATGCATTGCAGTAGTATCGTAGTATTTGTTAATTTGCTTGTAGATTAATGTATAAGGTGAAGTAGAAATATGCTTTTCTCTAGCCCACCCAAGATTTTAGGTCAGGAACCGCCACTGCATTATACCCCTACATGAATTTGTGTATAGACGAAAGTTTACTTATGTTCAAAGGTCGTTTAATTTTTAGACAATATATACCTTCTAAAGCTAACCGATGTGACTGTGCAACAGGGTATGTTCTGGACTTCATTGTTTACACAGGGGAAACTACTGAATACGTCCGACATCCAACATTAGGAATCTCCGGAAGCGTAATAATGACACTTTTGGGACCCTATCTGGGACGAGGACATTCACTGTATATTGACAATTGGTATATGAGCCCAACATTGTTTGATAAGTTACTCTTTAAAAACGAATGGTTGCGGAACTGTTCGAAGAAACAGGAAAGGTATGCCTAAATTTAATGAAAAACTAAAGAAGGGTGAAATGAAATCATTTCACACAGGTATGATTTCAGCCCAATTATGGAAGGATAAACGAGAGGTAGCTATGCTAACCACGCTCCACCCAGAAATTTTAACGGAAACAGGGAAAAAACATATCGTAGGGAGGAGGTTATAAAGCCAGAATCTATACAGGATTATAATAAACATATGGGGGCTGTGGATAAATGCGATATGGTATTTTTCATCTGTCCATTCTTCAAGGAAGACTTTGAAGTGGTATATAAAATTATTTATGCACCTGATGGACCTCACATTCTATCAGTGGCGGTTCCTGACCTGAAATCTTGGGTGGGCTAGAGAAAAGCATATTTCCACTTCACCTTATACATTAATCTACAAGTAAATTAACAAATATTACGACACTACTACAATGCATAAATTTTTATATAATAAAATCAATGCTAATGTAACTAAGAAATAATAGAATAATAACACGGAATCCTTAAATTCGTCTCTTTCAAAGTGAAATAACAAGTACCTACTAAAAGCAGTATAGAACTGTCACTTGCTGTCACTGAAAGTCAATACCTGTCACTTTCATACAATACAACGATATTGGTGTTGTGTTTCAATGCATAAGTATGCGTAATGGGCTGAATCAGATCAGCCCCCAACGATCAACAGAAGCTTGACAGATTGAAACACAATCCTTTGTGATTGATGACGTTTCCGTACATACAAATACAAAAAAAATCTAATCGTGCTTGATTGCGCCCCAGTGTAAAGAAATATTGTCTGTGGTTGCGGGCTTAATATCGCTAGCCCTTGAGTGGTGTTGCCAGTGACGTAACGTTCCTGTTCCCTGTGAAGTATTTATAGGGTTATTGTTTTTTTATGCCGGCTCAGTTTAAAATTGTAATACAAAACACAATCGAGAATATGATTGTAGGTAGACGTAACATTGTCTTATATTGACAGAGGAAAATTAAAACAAAGATATTATATTCATTTGGGAAAGGTTAGTTACGCTTATAAATGTATTTATTTTGTTCAGCGGCCGAATTGCTGTTCATTTTTATTCAGCCATCTAATGTTTTGGGTGAAAAATGCAGGTCGGGCTTAGCCCACCTAGCCCAGTACCTAGAACCGCCACTGCATTCTATACACGACGCTCACATTCTATACACGGAGAAAACTGGGAAAAGAGTTTCTCTTGCCACCTTCCAATTACAAGTGATTAAACAGTTAGTGTACACCCATAAACCAGAGCAACCCGGTTCTTCTCATGATAGAAAAAGGAAGGCAGAATTTCCATCGAGACTCAGACATTTTTTGGAAAAACTACCACCGACTGAAAAAAAATCGACGCCGACTGCAAAGTGTATTGTGTGTACAAGTAACAAACTAAGAAAAGAGTCCTGTTATAGGTGTAAACAATGCAAGGTGGTTCTTTGTGTTATACCGTGCTTTGAGAAGTACCCACACAATGGAAAATTACTAATTTTATTATAAACTATATTCCATCGTAAGATACCGTATAAATAATAGTTAAGTGTTAATATTAAATTTAATAAAAACATGCGCGTGCGATTCTCTGTGACAACCCTGTTTGACAATGAAAATTTGAAACTGATTTAACTTCAAGAAAAAACCATAACAATCGATGCGGGATATAATATTTGGTATGTAAATTATAATTTCTTTCTAACACAGCTAAAAAAAGTTTTTTTTAACAAATTTTGACAAAAAATATTTGGCCTGATAAGCACTGCGGCGTGATTTATTTGCGGCTATGAAAGGGTTAACCCCTTCAACTGCGATTAAATTTTTCAATAAAAAAAATTATGACACGATTTATTTTTTGAATAAAATAATATTTCAGTAAAATAATTATTTTTCAATATCTGTTTAGTATATTTCAATGATTTTTTTTATTTCAAAGAAAATATCCGAAAGAAAGCGGGAAATTAGTTGATGGAAAACAGGAATAACTTTAGACTTAAAATTAGAAAAAGGTTATGATTTTTTTTTTGTTTCTTTTTAAAAGACAAGTATGAAAAAAATAAACAAAATTTCGACTGAAAAATTCTTTTATTCTATGCAAGTACACATAATACATCAAAAATATCAATAATCTTGTATGCTGTGGTATTTTTCAAAGCATTCTGGAAGATGTAATGCATCACGCACGCACTCGTGATGTGCACCCGTCGCAATTAAATTACGTTTTTTTCCAGTTTTTACCTGATTTCATTACTCTATAATTATTTGAATATGTAGAATAATGTTTGACTGTTCGTTTTTCGTTAAAAAAAATAATGTGGCGTGGTTGCCGGGTACACCCATAAAATAAGACGAGTGTCACTCGTGATTTCAGTAGAAGGGGTTAATATACAATATATACTACATAGTTATTCAATAAAAAATGTTTTTTATTTTAGTTATATTTCACTCAATCGAGTATTCTCAACTCAGAATACATCAAAAAATCAGAGCGATATCATATAATAAATACACAGCAGACTTACATCAAATATGATGATAATTTTTTTTACAGCGT
>CM062826.1:14762634-14865354 GCA_031772345.1 Himalopsyche anomala | reverse complement strand
TTAAATTTGACCTTCTAAGACCAGTGATTTCCAACCTGGGAGGCGTCGACTATTGCAAAGAGAGGCGTGAACAGTCCAAAATATATATTTACCCTTTAAAACGTGTCTTTATTACTATTTGAAATAAAAGTTGGGGAGACGCGAAGATATTTTTTTAAAGGTAGGCGCAGTATCATAAAGGTTGGAAACCGCTGCCTTTGACCAATATAACTATAATAAAGACCAATATTTGTAAAAGAACTGTTAATAATTTTATGTTTTGATAAAACAATGACTAACAGTTTCAAAAAGTCCAATAAAAATAAACCGAAATTCTTAATCAACATTTAAACAATTGGATCAAAAGTAAAATACATTTTAAAGGTAAATTTATTTTTAAGCTGGCTCCATGAGTATTAATTTTCATCTGTATTGATATTTAAAAGGTTTAAGCTCTCGTTGAGTTCTAATGAATTTCGAAACCCTAGAATTAAAAAATCATAGTTTTATTGGAGATAGAAAATTATTGTATTTACTTATAAAAAAGTACAACCTTCAGAATATTGATATAACAAACAGAATATCCGATTCAATGTCAAAAATAACTATTAGATCTCCTAAAGAACTAGAACTAAAAGATCTCTCTAGAACTAAAATATCTCCTAAATGTTATACATACTTAAGTTAAATAGTCACTGCTCGCAAACAATGTTCTGTATTTGAATCATCAAGTTGCAAAAATCATTCTGGACGATTTTTTATAAAAATGACCAGTGAACGCCATCTTTTCTTTAGCTTAAATATATCTAGAAAGATGGGTGAGTGATTCAAATCTCATCCAATCTGGTGAGGAAATCATTTCGAAAATTTGGGTAATTTGCAAAAGCCACTCTTTTTTCACAAAACTGGAACGCCCACTAGTGGGCTGTAGGGACCAGGTTGACTACCACTGGTTTATTGTATTTATGTCGTTGAATTGAAAACACATTTGGCAAATTGAGTTATTAGCAGTGAGATACTTGTTTTGTTTTTTTCTAGAATGTCCAAATATCATTTCCAAGTTGGCTTGGGGTGGAAAACAAAATGCACAAGTTGACCGTATTATAGTCCCAGTTGGATATGCGATTGTCGAGCACACTGTCTCTCAAGAGTGCAGCACATTGACTGTCTGCTCTGAGAGAGTTGCCAACATACAACACTTCCATATAAAATCCTTGGGTTATCATGACATCGGATACAAGTAAGAGCAAAAAGGGTTTATTTTTATGGAATGATGTTGAATTGATATACACTCAACACTTATATAGCGTCGCAATAGGAACTACGCTATAGAAATTTTGGCACTGCAAACGTGAGTGACGTATACATGCAATGGGGCATTGACAATTTTCGTATTTTGTCTGGCCGGTGATGTAATGCGTAATAGCGATCCTAGGGTAGTTCAACAAGGCGATTTTTTTAGTTAATTTTTTAAAATCAATTAGCATATGATGAATTAATAATATTAAGGTAAATATAAATTATAAGACTTTTCGGCAATATGTTTTATTTTAGGATACATTATTATATAAAATAAATCAATTATTGTAGAAAGCAAAAAAAAAATGGTAAACATTTAAAATTTTGTAATTAAGCATTTAATTACTGTCAGTGTCATTTAATATCACGTTCCATCGAGACTTTTATAATAATCTGCTTTTAATTTTTATTGTTAACCCAATGTTTATATCATAATTATTTATACATTCATCAGAGCTTTAGTTGCGTAATCAACATCTTCTACGGTTGCAGTGTTCATGAGTTACCATTACTGACACCATCATTAACTGGTTTTTCAATTGACATATGGATTTGTGTCCAAAGTCATGGATGTCTAAAATTCCTTCCCACCCATATCATTCCAAAAATAGGGCTTAGAAAAAGCGATTCGCTAACTAATAATCCTATCTTAGCGCCATTCTTCTTTTCTTACACAGATATAAGACAAATATAAGTTTACATACTATGGCTTCAATCCTACTCAGTTGTGAGGAATCAAGACCATCATATTTTAATTTTTAATTAAATTTGTATCCAAAAGATGACTGTGATGTTTCCGTCTCTTTTAACTCATGCCGTCATCTGTCAACGAGGCATAGATTAACTAACTATAAAGCCTTTTCTAACCTGATCAATATTTCTTTTTCTGGAGGAGTTTTTCTGACTGTTGCAGCTAATTTTTTAAAAGGGCCCGTACAAGCCTCTACTGCTGACTGATACGTGAATAAACTTAAGATAGTCATAGTCATGACTGAAAAATAATTTTATATAGTTGAATAAATCTGAAATTGAATTAACCATTCTAAAATATTATAGCTTTTTGATTGGCGGTGACGGCAATGTCTACGAAGGAGTTGGCTGGCACAGAGTCGGAGCGCATGCTATCGGATGGAACACGAAATCTTTAGGCATAGCATTTCTGGGAAACTTTTCAGGTGAGTAGTTTTTCTATCTTATTAGTTAATTAAGTACCTTAATCTTTTAAGGAGTAAGTAAATTTTTACTAAAACTTTTTTTCTCATATTTTGATCATTTGTACTACCTATTGCTACACACAAAAACAAAAAAAAAACATTTTTTTTAGATACGGATCTGGGAAGAAAATTAATCATTATATCTATAAGTAAATGTTTTTTTTAAGTAGAAAACCCATAATTAAAAGTTAATAAGTTATCTAGAAGCAATTACTTTGAATTTTGGCCTATATATTTTTTTGCTCTTATCTACTGACGTCGGTTCCAGGAAGGGAATCAGCCTGAAATGGAATTCTACATGCAATATTATGACTACGGAAATGTTTACAAATATAAACATTTTTAAAAAAATCCTTTGACTATTTGCAACAAATAATTAAAAGATATATATATATTTTTTATATGAAGAAATAATGACAATTTGATAAAAAAACATGATAATGACAATTGATTTTACACTATACAACATTTGGACGCACATACGCAGCAATACTATAATATTATATATTAAGCAGCACTGAAATTTTTTGCCTCTTTTGATTATATTATATTTCGGCTACTTTTCCAATATTATTTTTTTTTGATTTTGTTATAATTTTAATAGAATTCAGCAGATTTTAGTTTCAGTTTTAAAAGACAATATATTACCACCTCCTTATACCACAAATCATTTAACATGTCTCATATATTATTTCCTAGAGAAACTACCACCACCCATTGCGCTGGATGCATTAAGAAAATTACTTCAGTGCGGAGTTGAATCAGGAGAATTGGATCCCAGATATAAATTGTTGGCACATCGTCAAGTCATGGCTACCCTCAGTCCTGGAACAAGACTCTTCCAAGAAATTGTAACATGGCCTCATTTTTCTACTGAATTATAAAGCAATAAATATTAAGCACATTGTATTGATATGCTGATCATCTATTTTAATTGATAATTATTTTGTAGCAATAGATGGTGCTTTACAACTTATCAATCATGGTTTCATTCCTACCTACTCCATCCACTCAAAATGTAACAATTCCTTTCTTCACCTCATCCATCGCAAGTCATCTAACCCTTTCTGAAAAGTGAAATTGAGCGACTGATAACAACCAGTTATATATTTAATATATATAACAGAAAATACACCTCTACGTTTATTCGTCACAAGAAATTCTTTCAAACGGTGAACAGAAGCGACAAGAAATTTGCACATATCATTATGTCTGTCATTTCAAGGTCAACTGTGTTATTTTCAACTTCTAACATTGTTGTTAATTGTGAACTATATTTTTTGAGTGTTACATTAGGTACGGTTAATATAGATACTTTTAACTTTCAGCATCCAACTGTCAATTAGCTAGGACCAAAATAGTGCCATAATAACACTGATGATTATATTAGGTTGGCAGTTAATTTATGAAATATATTTACAAATTTGATTTATGGTTATTATTTTGATTGTAATTCGGTAAAAAAATTGAATGGACCCGGTAGGTAATTTTAATTTTTGACAGTTGATAAAGGGATAATTTAAAACTAATTTGTCATTATAGGTTTTTCTTCCTTATAGGTTATGAAGCCTTAAAAGAAAGGCAGTTTTAGATTAGTTTGCTTAATTTTATTCTGATGATTTTTCCCTCAAAGACAAACAATGTCCGGTCCATTCAGATGAAGTTGATAACAAACGAATTAATCAATACGGATTTTCCAACATGTGAGTCAAAAGATAATCTCATAACACGCAACAAAAATGGTTTATTTAAAAAAAAATGATAACAAACAAAAAGTGGGTTACTTAACCCCTAAAGACGAGATTTTTTAAATATTTTTTTTTAAGTCATTGAAGTCACAGATAACTTTTATTTTTAGCAAAAAGTATTGAAACCCGCGTGACTATACATCAGAGGTCTGCACGGGCCAAAGCCCAGATGTATACTCTTCAGCCAGAAAATAACCCACTTTACAACAATTTACGATTCCCTATAGAACTGAAAATAATTAAAATCATCATGGCTGACTTATAATTTGGCTGAAATATTTTTCTGAAGAAATAAATTCCTTACCCGGGCCCGGCCTAAGCCCGAATCTCAACTGCGCTTGCCCACCCGAATCCGGCCCATCTGCCAGGCTGGGTAGGGACCCGAGCCCGTGTACCTCTACTACATGCTCATCTTTAGAGGCTCCGTGTTATACTTTTTAAGGACAGTAGTAAGGACGAGCGTGACCGGATTGTCACACAAACATTCGAGGTTGAAATATAGCTAAAGGTGAAATCTTAAAAAAAACAATTTGACCTCTTTATATAAACTTAACTTCAACACAAATATACTAGTTTCCGTCCCCGCGGCTGATGACTATCTGAAGTCTGTATTCTTTTTAACCAAAATTGAGTGAAGGCAACGATATTCAGGTAGAAAAAGAATAAATAGTGGGATCAATAGACAACGGTGTTTGCTATTACCATATGGTCATTCTTGGCCTTGGAGGGTTAAAATTGTCAGATCGTGGAACAAGTAAAAGGAACCAGCACAAATGATATTCAAAGCTGACTCATCAAAAGAAGATTGTGTTTGGTGGGATTAAAAAGTAATTTTCTACTTTAAAAATTTACTAAATCATAAAGGTATTGTGTTTCATCATGCGTTGGCGGATTAAGCACACGAGAGGCCCCAGACACAATAATATTTGGAGCCCCTTTTTTCGGATAACATAAAAAATTCCTGAACAAAAAGTAAATGGTTTATTTAATATAAGCTATTTTTGAGGACCCTTATATTTGGAGATCTCACATGCGTGCCTCATTCTCATAGAGGGTAATATGCTACTACCACCATGAAATTGTAAGACTAAGCGTATCTTTAATTTCTTGAGAAAAAGTATTGCAACCACATTCACTTGATCTCTCACCATCAAATTATCATTTATTTTGTTCCTTATAAAAAACTATTAAAAGATAAAATAAATTCAATTATGATGGTATCAAATTGCATTCGGTTCAGTTTCTTGCCAACAAAAACCAGATGTTCAATGAATATGAAATTATGGTACTTACTGTATGAAAGATTGCTAAAGGTTATTGATAAAAAATGTGCAATAAAAATATTTCGTCCAGCCAAAAAATCTGCTATTATTTAATTGTCAACCTAATATTTGTACTTCTGGTTTGTGTGCATGAAAGATTAATTCAACGAGGATGAAGCTGGGCAGTATACTTAATTATTATATTAATAAGCGTGATATATACGCTACTGTATCAATAAAAATTTGTGTATGTGATTTGGTAGAAAGTGAGTGTGGTATGTACTCATAATGAATGTGATGGAATCCATCTTAGGGGAAGACAGGTGATAATTAGCAAATAATTAATAAAAAATAAACTTTTTTCTGTTAAATTATTGTCCTATTGACAAAAGAGTGCAATGTTTTTAAATCCATAAAACTTAGTCCATAAAAACCTATGATTAATTTAAAATCAACGAATAATTTTATGCACCAAGAAAACAATAAATAATCTCTTATTTACAAATAAAATTCATTTTACTGAAACGAAAAACAAACTTTGTTTTTGCGTCATAATAAATTAAGTTCTGGTAATCAAGTGTGAATTTTAAAAACTTGAAAACTTCCAGTCATCAATTAAACCGTCATAAGAGCAATTTCAAAACACTGTGATAAGAAAAATTGATATTCACTCTGATTAAGTATCAAATTGAATAGTTGAAATAAAATGAAGCTTTATAGTGTACTAATATTCTTGTTTTTACACTGCTGGAAAACAAAAGTTATTGAAGCAAGTGAGTTATACATATTATTGTTATTACATTGAATGAAAATGAAATATTAAATCATGTTTTATAATAATTTGGTTATAAACTAATAAAATTGTAAAAGAGTATGCATGCAATACAAGAAAATGGGTATGGTTATGAAATTTTTCCAAAAACAATAAACAGCAAGTCAATAGCAATTCATACGTTGTTGTCAGTTATACCATACAATGTTCGTCCCTTCATTGAATTTTGTACATGTACCTAAAATCAGTGACGTTCCTAGACTAGGAATTTGATTTAGAATAACGATGATGAAAAATGCCGATTGGTATACAGTACATAACTTTATTCCAAAAATCTACTTTGAAAATGACATTTAACGATGGCGCCACTATAGGCCGCAGCTTTAGCCTAAATTAATAAAGTCAGGGGGAAATGGTCTGGGTCATCCACGCGTTTTTTAGTACGTAGATGAGTTGAGTATTTGATTTTCTATATTTGTTTATTCCTAAAATAATGAAAACATGTCACTTATGATTTTAAGGCTTTATTCAATTTATATGTAGTGATTTAAAAAAAAAACGAAAAATAGTAAAGGTGCTATTTTAAACTTTGCCTAGGGGCCTTTGTCTAAAGCAGTGATGCACAAACCGCGGCCCTTTTTGAATTTTGTGACGGTCCTTTAATCTTTTTCTCAAAGATATTTTTTTCACGTAAAACATTTATTTAATAAATATAAGAAAGCTTTTTCTTCAATGAAAGATAATAAATCGCTTCATAGACACAGGCTTACAAATAATATGTCAAATTAAAAAAAAAAGGTAACTTATGAATTGCATATAAATAAAACATCAATATTTCACAATGAAACGATTTTTAATAAGCAAGTACTCATAATCCTTTTTTGCACGGCTTACTTATTTTCGAAATAACACGGTCAAAATAATATAATGGAACCTATTACTCATTTATCTAAATTCACTTTTTTAAACGATTTTAAGGCTGTTTTACATGGAACGTACATATGTTCTGTATAAAAAAGGATTGAGCGTACTTTAAATCATGTTTTTCTTTGCGGCCCGAACCCACGATAATTTGTTTTATGCAGCCCGCTAGAAGGTAAAGGTTGTGCATCACTGGTCTAAAGTTTGTTCAAAGAATATAAGGCAATAAAGAATCACCCTGAATCTTACTGTCACCTTGAATGGTTCTGATAATTTTTTTATCTAGAAGTATTTTTTTCTGATGCTTCCGTTCATACCTCACAATTTTGATAATTTGTAATATATTATACAAATATCTTCTGTATGTGAGGTGAGGAATTATATAAAGTTTTCAATGAAGGAAAATATTTACATTTTATATATTTTTCACAAATCCATAATTTGACTTTATATTGACCATAGTGGAATTAGAATCCACGAACACCGCAGCCAAAGAGCATGATGTGCGACAATTTAGCTACAGGGCCAGCATACCAACACTACTTACTTAGAGGACAGAAATGCACAACATAACAGTGAACCCTAGAAAATAATATATGTTAAGACTTCACATTAGAAATAGTATTGATAATATATAACACATGTTCATTGTTCAAATTACTAATCGTGCAATAATGATTTTTTTTACAGACTGCCCTAGCATATTGACAAAAAGAGAATGGAGCGGCCGGACAAACAACCAGGTGGAAAATATATCAACGCCAATCGAATATGTTATTATAGCTCATACATCGTCATCAGAATGTAATACAGCTGATCATTGTTCCAATAAGCTGAAGAATTTAGAGGTGTACTATATGGAGCATTTTGACTATAACGACATTAGTTTCAAGTAAGAAAGACGCATCTACCCACATCAATATCTCTTGACCTCTCTCTTATCAAAGAGTTGACTTTTGGTTGAGAGATTATTTAGGTCACAGTTCAAAATGCAATGTTTTGTGTTAAAATAATAAACTTTATAAAAGAAAGTTGGATATGATGACAAAAATAATATATTATATGTACGAAAATATTATTTAACTTGAAGGCTCCCCAAACATTTTAAAGTGGTGATCAAACCTTTTTTATGTATGTATCAGTCAACTAGAAGCAAAAATGCATCAATCATACTAGGGCTTATACAAAAACCAACTTTTGAATAAACCAGTTATCGAATGTCAATATTGTTCGAAAACCGGTTTTATCCGGTTTTTGGAGTTTTTCAAAAAATGCATAATTCAATTAAAATAGCGAGAAAAATTTCAAATTTTATGTTTATTTATATACATAATAATACAAAACAAGAAATTATTTGGTGCTACTCTTCAGAAAATATGATTTAAAAAAACACCAAGTCCACTTATCTTTTTGTAACAAAATTTCCTGATATCGAAAATACCTTTTCGCTGGGTAATGATTTGGAGCATATGGTCTTTAAGCCATCAAATAAAAGATCCAAATTTTATGTCCTTTCATTTATGGAAAATTCGGCACAACCGGTTACCAAACTGAAAAAGCGGTTTTCGAATGTCACAAATTTAGCCAAAAAACCGGTTTTGAAAACCGTCAAGCCCTAAATCATTCATCTTATATCAATAATCATCACATTTTAGAGCAAATATCATGATTGGTTAGTATTAATGATTTATTCTCTATTATATCCAAAATACAACAATACATGCTCCTGGTGTAATATTTTGTACGTCAATATAGTAAGTCCTTTTAAAACTTGCTTTTCTAAAAAATCGCATAGAGGATTGACTGTTTTTCCAATTTTTACCTATATTTTATATTATATCCAGTTTTCTTATCGGTGGAGGTGGTAATGTGTTCGAGGGAGTTGGATGGCACAAAGAAGGGCAACATACTCCTTCTTGGAATAACAGAGCAATTGGAATTGCATTTATTGGAAATTTTGCAGGTGAATTCATCAATTTTCATCCACATTCTTCTTTAATACTATAATATTCTCTTAATACTTCTTTAATTCATTGTTATTACATTTTAAAGTGTATTGTCATTCTTCGGAAACTTTTTATTTCCCAGTTTATTATAATAAATAAATAAAGCACCAAGTCAGAAAGTCAAAAGTAGATGTCGAATCATCGGTTAACATGGTTTTATTTTTATTTTTTAGAAAAGCTTCCAACTGCTTTTGCACTACAGGGATTGAGGAATTTATTGATTTGCGGGGTTGAAACCGGTGAACTGGCATTAAGATATAAACTTATAACTCAACGCCAAGTCAAGGCCACTCAGAGCCCTGGAGCGAGACTTTTTATTGAAATTTCATCGTGGCCACATTTCATAGCGAATATTGAAGATTGAATGCCATAACGCAACTTAACCAGTATTTGATTATTAAAAAAATATAATAACAAATTGAATTCATTTCTTCATATGAAAATTCACCAAATGGATTTACGAAATTTATGTAAATTCAATTCCAAAATAAAATTATACAATTTTTACTGCCTCCTGAAAAGAAAGCTATTTTGGAGTATTACAAGATAGATCGACGAATTAAATAAGGGGACGTGTAATTGGTTATAAGAAATGCTGTTCATTACACTTTTTGTGTTTGAAGAGAAGAGAAGATAAATAAATAAACAACTTTAAATAAAAATAATTTATTTCAATTTATGAAAAAAATACACAAAATTATCCTTTAATTACAGCGATAGGTTTAAGTTTGATACATTTCTTGCTGATGCCAGCAGCATGACATGTATCTACGACGTCGGTAACATTTTTGTAAGATTCGGGCGCCTCCTCCATGACTAATTTCGGTGAGGCCACTCTTATTGATATTCCAAGATCGTCAAGTTTCGCTAAGACATCTTTGTAATCCAAATTTCTTCTGGATTTTGCACGGGATAGCGCTCGACCCTATAAAAAATTAAATAATTCACAATCAATCGTTTTACACGTAGTGTTTAAGACTTTAGGATATCACTTTCGAGACGAAGCTGTTGAATATGAAATAAGAGTCCGATGTCGACTGAATAAATTTATTTGAATATTAAAAAATAGTTGCAGTAGGTGAGGGTGCTGAAACTATTAGTGAATTATGTCATTGTAATCAAACCAGTACAAAAGATCTGAATAATACACACAAGATTAAGTAATGCTACAATAGTAAAAAATCTCATTCGGATTTCCCTATCCAAAAGCTCAACAATGAATCGGAAAACAATTTTATAAAAAAAAATTGAATACTCACAGCACCGTGACAGGTAGATCCAAAAGTTTCAGTCATGCCTTGATGAGTGCCAGTGAGAACGTAACTGCAGGTGCCCATCGTACCACCGATCAAAACCGGTTGCCCTGTCAGCTGGTAATCCACAGGAATTAAGGGATGGTGAGGAGGGAAAGCTCTTGTGGATCCCTATAAAAATAAATCAACAAGTTAATTACTAAACGATACTCTTATTTATTCATGCTTGTTCACAAATGTGGTCAATAATTTTATAGTGATTTTGGTAAAGAAGGTTTATTCATATTAGTAAACTGTAAAATCAAAATTATTATGCATTAAATAGTCTGGGAATGTTTTCTTTTGAATACTAGCCTTTCTGTGCACCAATAGAGTTTTACGTTTTCCATCAACCACGTGTTCCTCTACTTTAGCGATGTTATGCGAGACGTCATAGATGACATGCATATCCAGGTCGTCCGGGGTCATGTGGAACTGCTTGGCGAAGGCTTGCCTGGTCAAAAATGTCATGGAGCTTCGGTTGACCCACGCAAAGTTGGCAGCGGCCGCCATCGCTTTGAGATAGTCCTGTCCTTCCTGCGAGTGAATGCGAGCGCAAGCCAACTGTCTGTCGTTGGTCTCAATTTTGTCCCGTTTCATGGCTTTCTCCATCTGCACCAAGGCGTCTGTTGCCACCTGATGACCGAAACCGCGGCTTCCCGAATGTATCATTATGCAAACTTGACCTTTCTCTTCGATTCCCATTTTGTTGGCTGCGTATTTGTCATATATTTCTTCGACAACCTGTATTTCTGCATAGTGATTACCTGCACCCAATGTTCCAAGCTGTAAAAATTATAATTTCTTCATTCAATACCTTTGATTTTTACTGTCACCAATACAGAATAATATTTGTCTAAATGAGGTACTCGGTTTGTAGATGAGTAATCTTTAGTTTGATACGATACTGTTAATTACAAAGGTAAAAGTAAAAATCACCTGTGGTAATCCCCGCTTCTTCGCTCGCAGGCTGACTTTAGAAGGATCAGCATTAAGCATTCTGCCATACTCTTCGCAGTGCTCTTTGTCTTCAGCCCAGATATATCCCTCGCGGAGCGACCAGTCCATGCCCATTTCTAAGGCTTCTTCCAAGTCACGAGCATTCATAGGAATTATACCCTTCGAACCAACACCCACCGGAATATGATCAAACAAGCTCTGGGCTAATTGTTCCTAAAAAAAAAAAGTTTTAAAAACCAAATACATTTGTGATGTAGCTAAGAATATCAGTGGGTAGAATGACTCCGCAGCATTGAGATTGTTTGATTCACACTAATTAATCATGAGCCTGGTTCTATAACAATAACACCAACTAAAAATATATAACTTCGAGCCCAAATTACATGCGAAGCATGTGTTGCTGTTTTTGATGAGGTGGAACGTTTACCTTAATCGGGATGACATCTTTTGCGAAGAGATTGGTACGAAGTAAACGAACTCCGCAATTGATATCGAATCCCACACCTCCAGGAGACACAACAGACAAGGGATCTGCCATATCAAAAGCTGCCATGTTTCCTGTTGACAAATTATTTATATGGTGAAAAAATAATTACAAATTTAGAAAAGAACTTTCAAACACTAATGAATGTCAATACTCAACATTAATACTTGTAGTAATTAGCCTAAATTATCAGTTTTATTGATTCGCATGTATGATAATTTGGTAACTAACTTTGAAAAGGTTTTAACTTACATTTTGGCATAAAATGACCTTTTGGTCGAAGATGTTGTATTTGCCACAACCTAACATATATATTAATTTCAGTCATGCATTTTTAAATTAAGAAGTTAGCAGGATTCAAGAGTTCTATCTACACACTTTCTTTCACACAGTAATTTTTTTTACAGGCTTCTAAGAAACAATAGGACTTTATAATCGATTTATAAACAACATTCGTCTTACAGTATTACAACTCAGTATATTATTATAAAACTTAAATCTTTTGAACGAAGTTGCGACAACATTCAGCTTAGACAATCGATCGGTAGGGGGCAACTGTCAAACGCCATATTACAGACCAAGTGTAGAAAGTTCAACAGGATGTTATGGTAAACATTTACACTATAGTCTGAAACCATCCGGCAGTTAATTTAGTATGGCCACCGTGTCAGTGCCGCCAATACAAAAACATAATTCACTCAATAATTATTATTAAATATTTGTAAATATTGCACATACCTAAGAATCAAAGTTCTCCTTAATAACCGTTAGAAATACTCCACAACTACTGCTGCCTGGGGAGCGAAACACATTCCTAAACACAAATTCATCCAAATAGGACCCGAATAAAGCCCTACTTGTACCGAATTGGCGTTTCAGCTTTCGGTTCGCTCGCATCAACATGTTTTCAACGTTTTGAGAGTGTAACTCACTATTGTTTTTGGATCCGCAGTTTACAGATTACGGATATGGTGTTGTTCTTAGGTATATACAATATTTACAAATAATATTTAATAATAATTATTGAGTGAGTTATGTTTTTGTATTAGTAGCACTGACACGGCGGCCATACCAAATTAACTGCCAGATGGTGTTAACTACTGGACTAGTGTTAACCCTTTCATAGCCGCAAATAAATCACGCCGCAGTGCTTATCAGGCCAAATATTTTTTGTCAAAATAAAACTTGTCTAAAAAATTATTTTTTAGCTGTGTTAGAATGAAATTATAATTTACATACCAAATATTATATCCCGCATCGATTGTTATGGTATTTACTTGAAGTTAAATAAGTTTCAAATTTTCATTGTCAAACAGGGTTGTCACACAGAATCGCACACGCATGTTTTTATTAAATTTAATATTAACACTTAACTATTATTTATAAGGTATCTTACAATGGAATATAGTTTATAATAAAATTAGTAACTTTCCATTGTGTGGTACTTCTCAAAGCACGGTATAACACAAAGAGTCACCTTGCATTGTTTACACCTATAACTGGACTCTTTTCTTAGTTTGTTACTTGTACACACAATACACTTTGCAGTCGGGGTCAATTTTTTTTCAATCGGTGGTAGTTTTTCCAAAAAATGTCTCTGTGAGTCTTGATGGAAATTCTGCCATGAGAAGTACCGGGTTGCTCTTGTTTATGGGTGTACACTAACTGTTTAATCACTTGTAATTGGAAGGTGCCAAAAGGAACTCTTTTCCCAGTTTTCTCTGTGTTTAGAATGTGAGCGTTTAGCAGAGATAGGTCCATCAGGTGCATAAATAATTTTATATACCACCTCAAAGTCTTCCTTGAAGAATGGACAGATGATAATACCATATCGCATTTATCCACAGCCCCCATATGTTTATTATAATCCTGTATAGATTCTGGCTTTATATAGATTGGCTGTATGGCTGTATAATGCATCTTAGAATACTTTTTTTAAATGGTCAACTACAAAACGGATTTTAAACAGACGATCACCAGCAACCTGCTCCCTATTGTCACAAAAATGCAACATTCTAAGAATGAGCTGAAATCTGTTCCTCGACATGGTCTCAGAAAAAATCGGGCTGTATAAAAAGGGATCGGTAGACCAATGGTCAACTACTCTGTCTCTTGAATTAACAGCCATCAGCATGCACACTCCGAAGAATAAATATAATTCATCCAATGAAGTCTCCTTCCATTTCATCAGCCTCCATGATAATGTCTCGCACTGGCTTTTGACGAAAAGAAATTGTTTATTTGTTTCGTTTACTATAAAATTGACCAGGGTAGTGTCCATAAAAATTTTGAAAAAATTTACCTCTGTCATTTCTTCATCACCAAGTTTTCTACCTGATAATGAACAATCGAACTGATAAATGATTGGATTAAAATCACCAGTTTGCCATTGAAAATCTAAAGATTGTCCAGCAGACTGATCATCGTTTTCAGGAATGCCTTCTAAATCTTCCATTTCAACATCGCTATCGTTTGACTCCAATGTAATTCCAATGTCTTGTTGTAACTCATTCAAAAGGTCTTCTGCATCCATTTTTACAGGAATATAGTATATAAATGTAATCTTTTTGTGGAATAAATACCAAAACTCAATACAAATTACGAAAAAAATACCTACACTCACAACACTTCACTAGAAAAAGGATACTAAGACGAAAACCTTAGCACAAAGTAAACATTGAAAAGTTATAAAAAGAGACCGATATCACTAGCAAAACACTGATAACATAGGTGCTAATATACCAACAACTGGTAATAACAAATACTTTCGTAATATTAATTGAAAATAATATGAAAACTATGCAAAAACTGAAAAACATAAACCCCCGCGGCGTTCCGAACAATCGATCAAAAACACTGACTGTGAGTAGATACTTTGTATTTTTGGTTAAGTGGCAGCCCTGCAATATGACATCTGTGAACTGTCAGTTGAAACAGTTTTCGAAATTTACCGATAAATCGGTTAAAATCAATTGGAAACATGATAAAATATTTCAGGGTAATTGTAGAGTATAGCTCGTCATGAATTATTAAGGCGAAAAACTTCACAAACTAAGCTGAAAACAACGCCACGATTTAAAATAATTTTTTGAGGGGTTGATAATTGCGTTAAAATCACACATTTTTACGAAGAACACTGATAAATTATGCGAAATACGAAATATTTTATAGCATTTCCCTTCAGCTTTCGTAAACGGCTGCGCGGCGAAAGCTGAAGGGAAATGCTCTAAAATATTTCGTATTTCGCATAATTTATCAGTGTTCTTCGTAATAATGTGTGGTTTTAAGGCGATTTATCAATGCTTCAATAGTCCATGTGTAAGTAAAGGATCATTTAAAAAGTATGGCGGTGTACAGTGAGAATATGTCATATTTTGGATAATTTATTTGTCATTGTTCTTCATATTAATGTGTGATTTTAACGCGATTATAAAGCCCTCAGAAAATAATTTTAAATCGTGGCGTTGTTTTTAGCTTAGTTTGTGAATTTTTTCGCCGTAATAACCCATGACGAGCTATACTCTACAATTACCTATTTCAGGATTACTTAAACAGATGTCAATGCGTGTTCCTTGTATGCCAGATTGTCAACACATGTCAAAACGGCGCAAGAATACGCCACCAAAAGTACTGCTGAGATATCTCGTCTCTGGCAATACGAGCACTCCCCCATTTGCCGAGATATTTCGTCTGTGGCAACCATCGAGTTAATGATTACCGACGTTACCTTTTCAAAGTCAATTATTGTTCTCAGTTCATAGCTAAAAGGTTCTTATTACAGTTTTAAGCACTGATTATCTCCAGATATATAGGGTTTAAATTTAATAAATTTTGCTTAAAAATTAGTAAAATAAGTATGTTTATACTTGCTTATCATTAAAAGTGCATTTTTTTTCAATTTAAAAATATGATCAGTCAAATATTCAAACGCTCGTATCTCATAACATGGTAAAGTGCAAATAGAACATTTTCAGAGTATGGTAACGATTTGTCTATTCGTAATAAAATGGCCTACAAACTGCAGTGTTATTAGCGCCATTAAGTTAATTTTCAGGTGGAAACGGCAGGTTTTCAGGTAGCATGTTGAGAAACATATTTACCTTAGCAAATTTTACATAATTTATTAAAACTTATGAAGAAAAAATATTGCACAACATTTTGTGTAATTTACACACCTATTGCGAATCCGTATCCCGAGTGGACGTCTGGAAGTCCCACAGATTTACCCACAATCCCAGGGAGAGCCGCTACATTGGCTATCTGCTTAACTCCCGGTAGAAATCCTCCTACCATTCCTGGTTTGCAGGAATTACGAAGCTCTTCCAACATTAACTTCTCTAGAGTGCTGTTTACATAGAAGATACCTTCGACGTTCATATTTGGTTGGAACCCTTTCTTGATTCGCCATGAGTGAGCGTTGATCTTTTCTAAATATGCTAATTCTTCGTTATACTGGCGGACAACCATCTTTTCTTTGTAGTTTCAATTATTACGTATCATTAATTAAGCGATAAGACGCCGGTAATTATCACAGAGATTATAAATGTCAAAACTACGAGGACCAGTAATCAATATTGTCTCTGATCTATTCAGAAGAGCCAACAAAAAAATGTAAAAAGTCTAAGCAGCTTGCTGTAAAGTATTGCCACAGTATGATGAACGTTTCCTTATTTGAAAAGTCTTTTTTAGCACAATTTCTTTTTGGTAACTAATTATTTGGTCAGTTTGTTATTCGATTAACAGTCAGTAAATATTAAAGAAATTGTCAGTTATGAATAAATAAAACGGTCAGTTTAAAATGATACATGATAAGTAAAAAATATAAATTATCAGTAAAAAAAAACATTTTAGTCAAAATTTTATTGAAAAATGGTAATTATTTTTTTGTAAAAAGATCAGTAGATCAATATAAGTGGTCAGCGGTTTGTAGTTTTAAGACGTTTGGTTAATTTTGTGGCTTTCCTTAAAGGATGACCATTTATAAAAAGTGAATTGTAAAGTTTTTGCACTCTTTTGTATTTTAAACGAATAGAATTTGTATAAATATAAGTAAAAAATAATTAACTGATATCTATTGATAAATATCGTTACTTATAATTAACTAAATAAGAGTTTTGAGTGTTTGGCGAGATATTTTTAAAAAGACAGAAACTTTCGATCATTAATTATATAAAATTATTATACGTAAACTAAGATACACTTTTACCTATAATAATCAATAAATAAATTAGTTTTTTTGTTTTAGCTCATCCAAGAATTTCGAATCCAAAATCACAGAAATTTACGGATTTCGAAAAAATAGCCCATTAGCCTCCCCCCGCCAACTGTACTGTGGCTCCACATAGTACATTATATTTTTACATATGGTTTTTTTCAATGCTATAATACTAAAGATGCTCAAAATATTTATTTTTTCGAAAAATGAATACAAATTTTTAAAAATCGTTTCTTTCAGAGATACTTTGCTAAATTGCATCGTAATCAAAAGGTTAATTAATGCAACAGGTGACAGTCTATTCTCACTATGACTATTTCTAGTGAATACTTTTACTCTTTTCACTGTAGAAAATTATTTTTCTACCGAAGCACTTGAAAGTATGGTAAAAAATAATTGTATTAAATTAATAATCATATTATACTTTAACACATTGGCTACGGGACGAATATGCCCAAAGTACATGACAAAAGTCCGGTCTTCTTTAAATCATCATAACTTTTACCCTAGTGGGAAATAATTGTTCATTTTTTTAAATATACGCTATTCTTTTTTATTTTAGTTTAAGAAAAAAAATATCCTTTTTTTGATCAGCACTATGAGTTCTATTGCCGCATGTTTTACAATAATTGAATTTTTGTTTAAAGAAATCACTTTAATGTGTGAAAACAACGTATTAACGTTTTGGCATATATTATCTACTATTAAATTTTGTCGTACAAACCAGCGATGGGCTGCCAATACGTTAACAAGGGGCTCGCCTAATCTTAACGCAATTCTCGGTGTACTGGAAAAGGTATATTTTTTTTTATCACTCCTAAGCAATTACATGCAATTAAGTATTCAGTTAAGTAATAAGCAATCGATTGTTATTTAATTTACTTATAATATGTAATAAATGTATAATTAGCTATCGAAGATAATATGCGAATCAAAAATTTCAGTTATATACTAATTTGATACGAGAATATTGATTTCCCTTAGATTAACAAGGGGCTCGCCGGCCTTAGTAATATTTAACAAGGGGCTCGCGCGAACCCCTTGTTGACCCCCCTCCAGCCCACCCCTGGTACAAACAGAGGTTGGTCCCGTGAAAAAGATATAAATATCATCAGAAGAGCCAACATGTAACAGGCGACCAGTGAACGCAACTAATAAAATGTTGATACTAGCTTGAGATATCACTTGTATTTATGAAAGGTAAGTAAACAAAAATATAACACGACGGTAGATTTTCGAGGTATTACAATGTAATATGTCATATGCTTTTTTCTTCCTAAAAACAATTGAATGCCCGCAGAACAATGTAGCACCGTAGGTAGTTTAATTTCAAATAGGAACCTACCAACTTATCATGGATGGAAGTCGAGGAACCCGATAATTTTCGCGAAATAATGAAATACTTTTGTATGAAAAAGTCACCATTAAATGGAACTTTAAAGACATTGCATATTTTGATTTTATTTATATATTTCATTCTAGGTTGGTAACTATGCTGCTGACATTAAATTTTGGATGAATGAATTAAGAAACATAATTCTTAACATGACTCCTGGTTCTTTAAAAGGTACTGTTGGTATTGTGACAAGAAAACACATCTTTTAGTGATTTATCTGACCTGGATAATATTAAGAAGAGCTTGGAAATGGCCATCTTATACATGTAGATGCTTTCAAAAGATTAGGAATTGCTACTGAATTTGTATAATTATAAAATTATAATCAGATACAACTTATGTAGTACAATATTGTCTATGAAATACTTAGCATATATCTAAGGTTGCCAGGCGTCCCGATTAACCGGGACTGTCACCGGTTTTGAGTCTCGTGTCCCGGTGTCCCGAACAAACCTCTCGGGATACCCAAATGTCCCGGTTTACGACTCACGCTGATTACTTGGGGAAATTGGTAATCGAAAGTCTTGGAAGAGCTAAAAAAAAAAGCGAACCACGCTGGTATTTTGGGAAAATCGGTAAATTCTTGGGTTTCTAAATTCTAAAGTCTTGTACAAATTCGGCGAATCGGACAAATGTCCCGGTTTGACTTACAAGAAATCTGGCAACCCTACATATATCTATAATTTTTCATGTAGCTTACTAGTAAGTCTAAAACTTTTCTTGATAAACGGAATTTTTGCCTTGATGCCTTATTTTATACATCACATAAGTACATTTTGTGTCAGTTTTAACCCAACTAAAATTATATTCAGTAAAAATATTATAATCTGGGCAGGCCTAATATCATGCATGAATAAAAGCTTTTTCACCTGAAGTAGAACGAAGCGTTAGAAAATCGCAGCTTAGCTGGATGGATGGTGTCATAAGATTTAAGACTATCGAAGGTCAGTGATAATCATAGGAATGTAGAGGACAGAGTAGAATAGAGGAGCTGGACAAGCTGGGCAAGGTTCACCCTGAATTGTAATGCTAGAAAGAAGAAGTATTTAGTTCCAATTGAATTCAGGGGTGTGCTAGGTGTGTGGCGCACACCCGTAAAATCTAGAACATGGAGTGATATATTTAAAGTGTATTTGTAAGTGACAGTATATCTTATAATATATGTTATCACAAGGCGTTCGTTATCCCTGACGCCAACGCCTCAACTCATACAACTGCATACAGTCGCCATCTCTGCATAAGCATAGGCATAGCACTGGAACCAATTTTTGTTAGCAAGTTACACTTGGGATTCTGAGGTCTCGACTTTTTTCACGTCCAAAGAAATTCCCGAGACAGTAGTACTGTAGTATTGAATGAAGTACATTAGCATTCTTTAAAAATCTACATTTCCTTAAAACAAAGTAAAAAAAACTGTTTTGAAATAATGCTTCGATAATAAACACATAATTGTAATATACATAAAAAATAAATACTTTTGGTGTATCAATATACCTACAAACTATGTGTTGATTTTTATTCATTACTAGCCGGTAACCGGCAAGCGTTGCAATGCCACCCAAAGAAAGAAAATGCTTGTGTTTAAATTGTGTTTATTGAAATGCTTTTGGATACACAATATTTTTTCTATTTCGATTTGGTGCGTATGTGAATAAATCAGAAGGTGCACGTGAATAAGCAATTCGTAAACGATCTGCTTCATTATTCGCTTGTCGTGAAGCTCGATTTCGCTCATTTATACGTGCTACGCTCGTAGATCTAATAAGAAACAAACGTTTGGGAGGCATATTTTTTAACGAAGCAGTTAAAAAAAATTTACTCTTGAGATAAATAATTTCGGTTTAATTTCTCTCACATTGATCAGCACTGATGACAATAATGCATAATAAAGTTGCGAATGGCATATGTTTGCTGTTTGTCTTTTGCTGATTGTCTATGCCCTACGATACGACACACGTGCCACCTACTGTAAGTTAATTGTACTATGCATATAACCTTCGCGCAAGTTCAAGCAATACGTTGACAAAATGAACGGTATGGCAGACATACAATCATTGATTTTTTTATATAAGACCTACTGTAAATTAATTTTATTATACCTTCAGGCAAGTGCAAGCAAAGACTTTGTCAAAGTTTGATTGCAATTGGACGAACGATGTGGCAACGCATAAAATATGAACAAACAAACAAACATTCATTTTTATATATTAGATATCACTAAAAAGTGAGCCCAAGAGTTTCACAATCGAAGCCAACAAACTCTTGACCACGTACTAAGCTAATTATTCCATTGTTGATAGTTATTTTCGTATCATTGTTAGAACTGCAAGGCAAAAATAGCTTTCAATTTTATTGTTGGGACCCTATGATTTAGGTGTTAGGGT
Source organism: Himalopsyche anomala (assembly GCA_031772345.1). Classification (NCBI taxonomy): domain Eukaryota; kingdom Metazoa; phylum Arthropoda; class Insecta; order Trichoptera; family Rhyacophilidae; genus Himalopsyche; species Himalopsyche anomala. The sequence goes on along the minus strand of CM062826.1, from coordinate 14,844,422 downwards.
GAGAATAATAACAGACATCAAGGTCAATACAGCATTTATTGAATGTTTATTATTACAGTTATTACTTAATTCACGTTGACTACAAAATTAATAATGAAGTAACTTATTTATAAATAATTTATTAATCTATTATATTATTATTTGTGTAAAACATGAAAAAATTTACCTAGTTATAATTTTACAAGATTCGGGGAACGTTTATTTCTTGGATTCCTTCCAGGTTTACTGAAATTTCAATATCATACTTAATAATGATGCCCTAGTAAGCTCAAATGTACACTGTATAATTGAGATACTTTTTTTATTACTGAAATGCATTTAAATATTATTTCTGACTATGTTTATTGCAGATAATATTTTGTCTACTCAGCGCAAAACAACAATGAGTAAATTCCTAAAATCACTTTAGATCAACTCTAGCAAAAAAATGTCACAAACATGCATGACCACGATCTCAAATTTTAAATTGAAAACTTCTAATTTTGATTAAAATGTTGCCCAGACTTAAGCCCAGACCCATTTACCTTATAGGGTAATGCTTTTACCACTTGACCGCAATGGTCCAGATCAAGAAAGTCCAATAAATTAATGAATTTGAATATCATCTAATTTAAAAAAATCAATCATCAGGTCAATTATTTATTGAAACGCAATATAAAAAGTTTACAGTATCTTCATTTACATTTTAAATCAAAAATATTGACAACTAAATTGAAAAAATCGTCAAGATGATGTGTAATACAAAAATGTAGTCTTCGATTTCTCTTACTTGCCTAAACTGCAGATTCAATAATTCCTCTTATCTCAACAGCATTAACAGAAATACTTGAAATACTCCTGAAATATAAATTGAATGTCTATGGTGAAATAGGCTACAAATGTTTTCGACAATATTGCAGTATCACCATTTGGGCTCATCAGGGCAATATTCTTAGTGATTCACTCTAATAGACAAATAGTTCATTCTTGCTGTTAAAATTCCGGTGAGTTGTTCAGCTTTTAAAAATACAGCAATTGATAATACAAATACTCGCATAATTAAAATGACCTAAAAGCTTGTATTTATTTGACCATGTGCCAAAAGATTATTTAAGGAAGGTAGATTTTAATATTTTAGAATGAACAACTCCTCAGTAATATTTCGAAAGTTGATCTTAAGTACTTGCCATTAAAAGCAGGTAAATATGTTTCAAAAAATATTAATACAACAGTTTAAAGAATCTTGTTAATGTTTCAATGCGACAAGTATAATTATATTATTTACATCAAGCAATATGTCTTTAATAATCGGTTTAATTATTTGTTGATTGGTTTTTAAGCCAGGGAGTCAATGTTCAAATAAAAACAAGCCGAAAAGAAAATACACAGTTATTGTTATTATATTGTAGATATTAAACATTATTTACATATATTTTAAAGTGTAAATTTTAAATACGATTGTAGGGAAAATGACATACGAAAATTCTCTGGTTTTTATGGGCTTATACTGGGAAAATTGGGTGGAATAAACTCATTGGAAAAATTGAAAAATATTATTTTAATATTAAACTGATAATTGTATATGGAATTTTTAACATTCATTTATTTAAAAAGTGCATCATGTAATACTTATTTCATCCATAAATTTGACTTTTTATGAATATTATGATGTTATGAAGAGCTATTATTGTAAATCATATTATTAGTCTATAAGTTTGACCAGTGTCATCTAGGTATACTTGAAACTGGAACAAAATATTTGGAAACGGTTTTGTTTTTATGACACTCGGCAAAACGCATTATTTGTATGTGCACATTGACTTCAGTATGTTGAAAAAACAATTTAAAAATATGATTTAAGCAACTTATTCCGAATATTTCCCAATTTTCCAGGTTTATTTTTAGTTTTTTCTGCCATTTCGAAAATTCTAGGTTTTTTGCATCTCTAGTTACTTATCAATTTATTTCAAAAGGTATGAGATAATATTCCTGCTCTCAAGATGGATCGTAAAAAATTATAAGGTTTATAGTAGCAGTGGTGAGATGGATCTCACCTTTAAGGATGGAAATACATATGCAGCATTTTGTTGCCGCTGTAGACAACAAACAAGTTGTCAAGTACGACATTTCATGTTGCTGTGACTAGCAGCAATCGTGTCAACGTGAGACAGGGATTCTGAGTCGTCCACCTTCAGCAAAAAAATTGAACTGGAATGAGATGTAGTGCGTGGGACTAGCTGAGAGAGGCTGGAAGGGTTGTTGATTGCAGATATTGGGTCAGCTGCAGAATGCTGCCGTATGTGCGCTCAATATGAGTTTTATATGAAAAAATGGGACTCGCAGAGATGCGGCTGTCGGCTACGGCAGTTTAAGCTTAAGATTAATCTTGCTTATGTATTTCCACACTAAGTGTCACAAATACCTGGATAGTTTCAGTTTCAACCCTTTGTCTAATAAAAAAATAGTTTTAAATATATCTCTTCAATCTCATTGAAATTTTTACTGAGTTGCAAATAAATAAACAATATGATTACAAACAAAGCTATAAAATTATTCTAACTGTGATGTTTATACGATGGCAGGCTGATGACAAACTGGTTTCAAAATAAAACAGTAAAAATTATAAGAGAAGTTCTACCTTGGTAAAAATTTGTTTAATTTGGTTAGATTTATTTTTTATAATTCTTTATGTCTGCAATGGACCATCATTACAAACTTGGCTAGGAAAATAAATATAAAATAAGAAAATTTAAAGGTGAAAAGACCATTACAAAAAGTCAACTATGAATGTGTTTTTGAACTAACAAAAATAAAAATGAATGATAAGAGAGTGCGAACATATTGATGAATAGGTCTAGTTTTAATAAATGTTAAAAGGCTTAAAAAAATGTTTGTTTAATAATATATACATTGAAATGTTTCAATAAATGCCAATACTATTAGATACTTAGCAAATAATGGGACGATTTTAAATGGCGCTTTGTCAACAAAATTATATAGCTACGGAAGATGTTTTTGAAGAATCTTCACTGAATTGAGGAACCAATCCAAAAGAATAGTAGAAATGTCTGTTTTACACACGTTACAAGGTAAACAGCCACTAAAAGTACCATCGAACATAACGATTTTAAAATCTCATTAATTCAATATAACTAAAAAACAAACAATATTATTATTTAAATTAAACTTACAAATATGATTGAATAAATTTAATATGTTATTGATATAAACCTACCCATATTCAGTTTACCGTATATTATTTAGAATTATTAAAAGATTTGACGTCTATACAACAACAAGAAAATTATGCTTAGATTCAGTAACTAATCATACAATGCTTATGAAATTATATTTGCTATAGTAATAAAAATCTTAACATTAAATTCATAGTGATCTTACTGATAACAGAATCGTTCAATTGTATTATATATAGAGGAGTATTGGTTTCCTCAAATATATAAATAAAATACTGCTACAAGAAGCTTTTTTCATAGAAACATACATTGAAAAGCTTCCATAGTTATTTTTATTTAATTAAAACACTTAAATTAAAAAAAACTATGTCTTGAAATGAGGGAAAATACAATAATATTTTACTTTTTGAGAATCTAAAAATACTTTATCATTTTTATGATGTATTTAATATAAAAAACCACTAAATATTATCAAGAGTCTGTCGACATTCATATCACAATCTGTGAATTGATTTTTAAATGGCTGCCTCGCAATATATCTCGTACTGCGGTTACCACACATCACATTTGTTAATTGGATTCATAGGTGATCCCAGCGGACAGCTGTATGCTTCTGCAAAGTCTCGAGAGTTAGACAGAGGTCCCATCACTCGTATCAGTCCTGCAATAAAATGCACAATTTAAACAGATTTCTTTCAAATCCTATTAATCACACATTTGCAAAAGAGTAATTTTGTGTAGACACTAATTAAAATATGACATTTTTATAACAATGACGCTTTTATATTGCTAATTTACATTAAATACAATTTTTTGTATTATATGTTAAAAATATTTTAAAATAATAAATTAATCAAAAAATAAATTTTCCATCACAGCTAATGCCAATTCACATAATATTTTGAAATTGGAAAAACAGTGTAAAACTACAATCCAAATTTTATATTGACCTTACTGGAACTTGAATCCTGACCCACATGATCGCAGGGTAAAGCTCTTACCAACGTCAACAAAGTTAAGCGTGTGGGAGAGAACAGGCTTACAAATTTAAAATTTCGTAAGTAAATAATCGATATCATTATATCATTCGTAAAATTCAGAAATTATTGTCTATGGTCATTAAATAATGTCACAAAATAACTGGTATTTTTGAAATTTTGACAGAAAATCTTTAAGCCCACATCCCTCTATATTCATGGAATAATTAATATATTGAAGAAATTAAAACAACGAACAATTGTTGACAGGTTGACATATTGAAAAAATCGTCAGTTCTCAAACCCAAATTTGGTATAATTAATTCTGGTTTTAAAGTTACCACTAGCTTTAAAGTAATATTATCATTTGTAAGAAGCACCAGCCTATCTATCAGAGGTGTGTCAAAGATTTATTTTATATTAATCGTTCCCTGCAGGGAAAAAATTACAATAAGAGAGTAGTTTCTTAATGTTAAGGGCTTCTTGTTTACAAAATGACGTTGAAAAAAAAATACATTCTCACCTGGTGCATGAACTGAAGACCTGACTTTATTGAGAGCATCTTCAGGTCTCATCGATCCACACCAGATTTGGGCATAGTTCAGAAAGAATAACTGGTCATGGGTAAGGTTTAATCCGGGTAAATCTGGCTCGGGACCATGCTGTGAAACCCATTTTCGATATGCCTGGAATAAATTAGTAATATATTAAGATAACATGTCCATTATAGCCATTCAGTATGCCCATCTCAGATAAAAGGTTGCTGACTCTTGATCTATGTTGTTTTTGATGTAGGAAGTTTTTGACTCACCCTAAATGACTGTTTTAGTCCTCCATTGTCTGCAATATTTTCTCCTTGTGTCATTCTTCCATTGATAAGCATTCCAATTTCTTTGATGCGGTATTTTGAATATTGATCAATTATGCATTGAGCACGCTCTCTAAATGCTTTGACTGTGGCATTGTTCCACCATTGCATCATGTTACCATCTTTATCGAATTGTCTACCTGTAGTGATGACACAAAATTGAATGATGTCAAAGCATGATAATAAAGCTTTACTTAAGAATTTACATAAAAGATGTCCACTTCCAACATTGACAATCAATTGAATTCTTCAAAAATAAATTGTTCGTTTGTCAATTCTAAATATTCCTTTTCTTAGTAAGAGATAGATATATTTTTCGATCACTATTGCCAAGTGATTCATATACCATAAAACCATTCTAAAAATGAGTCACAATGAGTGAATCAAAGACAAAGCATTTTCTCAGACTGGTTTCTCTTTTATTATTTGGTGCTGTGTCAGAAAGCAGGAAATATCTTATTTAACATATTAAACACCCGGTGCAACAACGTCATAAGTGCAAATTCTTACGCATTTAAAGATTCTGAACTTGATAAAGTCACATTGCTTCATGATTTTACATTTTTTTTTAAATTTCAATTTCAAAAAGTATACTTATGACATTTATACATCAGATGCAGAAACCGATTAGGCATGTTTTGAGACATTAATCTATTTTTTTCATTATTATGCATTTGGTGTTGTTGCACCATTTGTGCAAATATATGCTATGCATCAGATATAACTCTTTTTTCACAAGGGCTACCCATAACAAAATGAATATGGGGAGTCAATGGTATGTTGCCTGTTATTTTTCATTAAGATGATCTTCAATTACTTATATATTTCACGTGCTTTTATAATATTAATCTTTGAAGTACATATAATCAATAGTGTAGGAAAGGGTCCTGCATATAAATATAATTTCTCGAAAAATATTGTATTTATGCAGCGAAAAATATATAAAATGCAGCCCCCAAAAATGTGCCGCCCAAGGCACACCCCCCTTTATTACGCCACTGCATATAATGTGATTCATAATAAGTTATGCCAACCTTTATCATCAAACCCATGAGTAATCTCATGACCAATAACCACTCCAATTCCACCATAGTTAAGAGATTTTGGGAAATGTTGACTGTAGAACAACGGTTGAAGTATACCAGCAGGAATGACTGCAAATTGCAAGAAGTAAGTTACAAAATAATATGATTAAAAAACAATTTTCCATGGTTACTTAGAACACTAACAGCATTCCTCTTTCAAAAAAAATTCCAAACATAAATCTTAACAAATCCATTTCAATCGTATATAATATGCTATTAAAATAATTTAATAAAAATTGCTGTAATTATAAAGAAATCATTCATTCCTAGTAACAGAAGCATGATAAAGTGTATCCATTTCTGAAGGGTTAAGCTTGAACATTTCTGTTGAAATGAAAAAAATATAATTTGGATATTTATTGCTTACCAATATCATTTCTATTTGGATTGTAGAATGCGTTAACAATGGCTGGTTCTGTAGTCCATTTGTCTTTATTTACAGGCTGTCGTAAAAGTTGAAGATTGCGGTAAGCGTCGTGTCTCATTACATTGACTACATTAAGTATGAAGTCATCTCTGGTTATATTCAACTGAAAAATTGCAAAATATATACACATACATTACGAATTGATTTAATATTTTGAATTGATTAATACTATTAAGATAAGACCTTACCATCAGATATTCTTTGCTAAGCTCTTCTGGTTGCTTTAGGAGATCAGGATAACCGATTCTTTCATTCATTGCATTAGCCTTTTCTTTTGCCACTGCCCGTGTCTCATCATCCATCCAATGATTGTGCGCTAATAACTCATTGAAAGCTTCTCGAATTGTATGTATCATATTCAAGGCAACTTCCTGTAAAAGTATGCAGGGCATTTTAAAATCTTATGAACTAACTTCCTGGTACCATTTACATCCAAATCCAAAGATACCAAGCAGCACACAAAAAAATGCTTCTATTTCAGACCCACCCAACACATGGATTAGTACAGCTAATACAGCTATGAATTGTGAGCCAGTTAAAATTTTTCACAAACTCAGTGTTTCAAACCCACCATTTTCACAAAACTATTTGGAAAGAATTTGATTTATACATAAACAAAAAACGTGTGACAGAATGCAAATAGGAAAATGATGACAAATAAATTTTCAACAACAAACTTGTTGAATTTACTCTTAATATATCTACAATAAGCCAATGAAATAAGGAAACGTTAGAAAAAAAAAAAGGAAAGATTTTTCAGCTTATTTGTTTAACAGTTTTTTTCAATGAGTCAAATTATGTGTAGTCAGAGAAATGTAATACAAATTTAAAACCTGCACATTTATGGAAACAAAATGTAATTTATATATATTGTTTTGGGAAAATTGTATACTACAGTAGAACCTCGATTAAATGGACTAATTGGGGATAAAGGTAGTCTGGATAAGAAAAAATTCGGATAATCGAAAAAAAATATAGTTTGCGAGGAAAGACATGTACATTCAGAAGGAATATTTTTTATTTGTTTATTTTTGTATTTTATTGATTTATGATTTATTAAGAAATTCAAGTGTTGATTTTTGTGTTGAAGTTGCCAAATCGCGAGTTAAACTCTTCTTGGCTCTCAAACCACTTCATGGCAATATCTATGCACTGAAAAACCTTAGAATTGGCAGAATCAATATCTCTTCCTTCGTAGATCTCTTCATTGTCTTCTCGATCGTGTTCCTATATTTATGTTTAAATATTTCTTTAATTATTTTCTCATCATTCAAAATTTGAAATTCAAGATCGTTCACAATTTAACCACTTGGTTACATCTTCTTAAATACATTCATCACGTATTGAAGTTTGTACTATTGCTTCCACAATGTTTCTTATAACAATATTTAGTGTTACTTGAACTTTCTAATAGTCTTTTCAGGATTTTGTTCCATGATTTTCTCACTGTTGACACATCTAAGAAGTTCCAACTCTCAGAAATTTTACCGTTAACATTTTATCGATCTGGTTTAAACATTCTATTGATGGGTGAGATGATGCATTGTCTAGTAATAATAACGTTTTTCCTCTTACCGATGGAGTTTTGATATTTTTTTATTTTTGTGATGATCTGTTTTTAATACCATCGTTTACAATTTCACCATTCATCCTGGCTTTTTTCTGATGGTAATATTCAACCAGAAGACTTCTTTGATTTCCAACAACCCAAAACAATGAACAAAATGGTATGCCTTCCATCACATACGTAAACAACGGTGGAACCAATTCGCTACGTGAAAATTAGCAAATTCGAAAAAAAAATATTAAGGAATTTTGAACAATCCGGATAATCGAAAATCCGGAAAATCGAGGTTCTACGGTAAATTAAATGATTTTTTAGAATGAAGCACTGTACAGCGTTACACCGGGCATTGGTTCATAAATGTTCCTCTACATAGTGGTTGCAGGGTACTGATCTAGTAGATATTCTGGAGGAAATAACAAAACATACCTTACTCTCATGGTTGAAATTATCTCTGATGAACAGTGCTGATACGGCCATACCAAACTTCTTGTTGGTCCACTCTACACACATTGACCAGCGATGGCGCTCACTCAAGATACCCTGTAAAATCTTTCTGAAGTCCACGCTCGCTTTATTATACTCATCAATCATGTGGGGAATGATCGCGTATACAATTCGCCACAGAACGTAGTTGTAAATCGTCCTATATCATAAAAAAAAATATTTTAATACAATATACCTTTGAGTCTAAAGATGGAGGGCACAGGACATTTTAAGATCTTTATAATGCGTTTTACTGTATTATGTGTACATGTGTTGTCTCAGTAGTAGTAGAGATGATAAAACTTGCTAGGACACGTACAGCAGATAGCTCCCAAGAAAATCAGTGGAATTTCGGCGCCCTGATTGATCGCTTTGTACTAACATAAGATGTTTTCAGGAGAACTGAGGAATGCTGGCGTGTAATAGGAGGAAGCAAAGCTAATTGGTAGGTGATAGGGAATCATGGTAGCCATATGCTCAACAAAAGGAGCTAATATAGTATTAAAAGGGGTGTACACGAATATTTGTTTGCTACAGGTTCCATTGGTCTTAAACTTGTATTTTACTATGAGACAAATTATGACAGACCTAGCATTTGTCTCCGCCAATATCTTTCCCATTCCTGTCAAATATGGCATTGCATAGCTGACTACTGGTTCATCTCCAGTGACTGGAACATCGAGGATTGTTTTCAAATACAGCTCCCAATCGAGTTGTGGAATAGCCTTTTGCAATTCTGCCAATGTCATTTGCTTATAAATTGAACTGGTGTCATGACGATCAGCCTCCGATAATGATACCTGCATTTATTTTTTAACAATGTCATGAATAATGGTTGATATACTTGATAATAAAAGGCAGAAATTATAAGAGTACTGATAAAAAAGAATGCGGTCATCGAAATACATTATATTTTTGGAAAATTTTATGAGAACATACTATCGAGATATTACGAAAGAAAACCAAACATGGTTTTACACATTTCAAGGACATTTATGATTAATTATCAATTTTCAGCATAAAACTATGATTCCTTTATTTTTGAAATTTAATTGATGGAACTTTAATATGAAATTGGAATCTTTATAATTTTGTATACCAGTAAAATAAATCAAAAAAATACGACCAATACGTATTTCAATACTGCTCGAGTAAATCAAAATCGGTATTTCAATATTTTATGTAAAAACCACCATGAAAATATATACATAATCATAAATGAGTTTCATAAATAAACTACATTTTCTTAAAATGATACACCATTAAAAAGGGTCATCAATTCTGGAACCTTTCAATACTGATAACAACTCTTAGCATATTTAAAATACTTCAATTCATCATAAACAATTTTATTAAAATATGTGATAGTTTCTACAAATTAAAATTCAGTTTTAGTTAATTTTCAATACCGGTATTTTGGTACTGAAAAAACACCATGAATGCCGAGATCCGGTTTCATTTAATGTATACCTATATATTTCATACTTATGCTATACAATAAGCTTTACACAATTAGTTTGTTTGGTTTTATATTTTATATTACTTGAAGTTTTTATATTTACTTGGTAGCAGTGACAAATAAAGCACTGGGGAGGAATAACTAAAAGTTTATTTAAAATATTATATAGATTTTATAGAATATATGATATTCGAGGCCCCAAGCACGCGACTCATGCGCTTATGATGTAATCCGCCACTTCTTGGTAATGATGTATATAAAACTGTCTCACTTTCTCCATTATCAAATTATAATGATCCTAGGTTGTTATAATGGAATAAGCCACGGACATATTTTTTTAACATAACTTTACTCTTTTTTATTGAAATAAAAATATTTAATGGAAACATGAGTAACTCAATTGTTGCTTGCATTTGTAAATGTGACTTACATAGGCCAGTTTCTTCTCGAGCTCAACTACCAAATCCAGTTCAGCTTTGACCTTGTCAGAGTCTGCGCCAAGTAACAAAGCTATCCGGATCATCAGCTTATGATATGCTTCCATATCTCCAACAGAGTTTCCTTTTAGATAATAATCCCTTGATGGTAGTGTGAGTGACATTTGGTCAATCTGAAAGTGGAATATTGTAAATTATCCTTGACATTACCTTTTTATATGTATGTATCCACAATATAATTGATTTAACTTATGAAAATACAGAATCGGAAATTTCTTAAAGCTAGTCTACTTTTTCGAGTAGTTGGAGATTCAAATAATAATATATATTTGGTTATTTAAGAACTAACCACAACAATTATCATTTGTTTGTAGTTATTCCAATCAAATTATAGACAATGATTGTAGGGTAGATTTTTATATAATGTGGAGCATATTTCCGCCTAATGGGAGTTTTTTTTCAACAAAAATTGTTTGTTACTCGGTTGCTCAACCTCTCTTTTTCTATAGGGGCTAGGATAGGACTAGTGGTTAACTAATTGCTTTTGCTACGCCCATTGCTTAAGGATCGGAAGAGAGAGGGATTTTATTTTAGAGATCATATACACCCATGCCTTTGATCAGAAATCTATTCGTACTGAGACTCAAACCCCTGAGATCAGTCACAGAAGCCGACGATGTTCAATAATTCTTATAATATTGGCAAATACTTTTTTTAACACGTCTGGAATTCACAATAGTTTAAAGTTATCATTTAACAGAGAGTCTTTTAAAAATAATAATTATTATTGTCTAGTAATAAATGTCTTCTTAATGTATAAAAAGGTGATTTGGTGTTTTTGGTGAGAAGAATAAAACATTGGTAGTCTATCCACACAATATTCCAGAGTCAGTTAGTGCATTGGTTGTACATGGAATAAAAAGGTAAGCTATTTGAAATGTTTTAAAAGCCCAAGGAAGCTTTATTGAATCGGTTATACGAATACTACTAACTTATTTAAAATATTTTTCTCAACAATAGATGTCACTGTCAAAGAAGCGTCAACTTTTCTTTTACACTTGCATGAATACTGTTAACTATTGATTATCCGGGCTTATGTGTTGAGAACAAGAACTATTGATTTTTATTTTGTTTATTAAAAATACAATTATACATTTATATAGTAGGCCATTAATTTTTCCATGCTCAATACTTGTTAATTATAAAAAAATTCTACTGTTAGTTTGAATTTTTATAAGATTTATAATATCGTTATATTCAAGTTGGTCGATGTACATACTCTAATAGTATTATGTCAACAGAAATAAGTGTCACTTTGTGACCAACGCAATCAGTTTATTCTTCTTCTTCTTCTCTTTCTCTTCTGATTAAGATTGGAAATGATATAAACACCACTCATACAATGAAAACATTGATCATATGAATAGTTTTTGAATAGTCAATTTTTTTTAACAAGCCTACAGAATCTTGTAAATTTAACATAACATCGCTTACATGACAAAACCAAAATGTGGAATTCAGTTTTGAGCGCTACTCTATGCAAATTAATATTTGACATCGGCAGGCAAAACCCTGTAGATGAGGGATCAATAGTAATTGTTTAATTTTAAATTATAAAAACACTAGTTTACCTCTTTCTTTGAAGTGGAAAAAACACGTATCAGCCATTTTCCTACGAGTTTAAATGACAGTTGAATGTGTCCCGAAGAAAAGTGTAACCATGATTTTATTTCACGCTGTACCTCACATTTTTTTTATAAAGTTAATATACTTATACTTTACTGAATTTATTTTGTATTTTGTGTAAATAACCCGTACTGTTACACAAGTATCATGACACCATTTATTTTGTAATACGAGGTTTTTCATCTAATAAAATCATTTTCTTTGATGACTAATAAGTGTTTTGGTTTATAATATTTTCTATATCTGTGTTAATTGAATAGTTGTTTGATTTTTAAAAACTTTACAGTTTATACAAGTATACCTATATAGATACCAACATTCCTTCTATTTTTTGTATTGTGTGTGCGGACCATCAACTTATGTGCGCAGTAAATTTTCTTTTTAACTTTTTTCAAACAAATTTCTTTGTGCGGCCTGCGCGGGGATGGAAAAATGTGTGCGGCCACATTTTGGGAAACATTGATAGATACATGTTTATAATCTAAGATTATTGTATTTTGATCAAGCTTAACGCTTGTTGAGATAGAAGTATTATTACTGGACAAATATGTTGTGCAGGAGAATAATATTATGAATCTGCAAGAATGCATTTGCGGAAACAGGTGATTGCTTGCTGCACCTATGTGTGACACCAGCACCGTAGGTACACATTTAATTTTAATTTATAAATCTTTAAATATTCAGCCTGAGAGGCCAATGAGCTAGGTCGTCTTATCATAGAATCTACTCGCAGTCACATATGGCGTAGCGCGGATGTGAACGTGTGACTACTTCTTACTTTGTCCGCACCTGGATGATGTTCACGGAGGAGTTCTTGTCGTCGGGCCCCACCCACATTTCCACCAGGACACCTTCATTCAGGTCTCTCCTGGCCTTGCCTAGCAACTCTTCGATTGAAAATGGCGGAGACTTCCATTCGGGTGTCGCCACTGGCCAGCCACCGTATGACGCAAGCACCTCTCTTAGTTTTACGTCTCCCAGCTTCCCGATTTGTCCTGGAAAATAAAGTTTGTGATTTGATGTAATCACTTTTTCACCACGCCTGTTTTGTATTTATTACCTCCTTATATCTAAAAACGAAAATGTGATTATGATTTTCTCAATGTTGAGTGACTTATATAAGTAGGCGCTTCGAGTTTTAAACATTAAGCCGATTACAAAACAAAAAAATAAAATAAAACTAAGACTTGAATCCAAAAGCTTTTGATCCATAGGTGAGGCTTTTACCGGTAAGGTACGGTGTCCGACATTGTTGAGCCAAAAATATACAAAATAATGTTTTCACCATCAGATTTTTTTTTTCGATAAAATTATCCTTGTTGTCTCATTTCATTCTCGTTGTTTTAATTATTTTAATAATTCCATAAAATAATTTTAATCTTTGTATAATTAGCAGTTGAATAAAGTATTAATTCTTTTTCGGGAATGGGTTCAGCAGAAATTAGATTTCCAGAACAAATGCTGAATTGTGGTCTAGATTTTAGCTAGAGTCTTCTTCTTTGACCGTATTCCCTCCCTATGTGGAGCATATGGCTGCCACGCGGCACCTCCATGTTTCCCTGTCTCCCGCCAATTGCTTTGCTTCCTCCCATGACATGCCAGCATCCCTCAATTCCGCCGAGTACATCCTATGGATGGTACCCGACGGACGTCCGGGGCGCCGGAATCCCACCGTCCGAAAGAAGAGGTAGGCAGGATTGAGGCTTTCCGGAGGCATCCGCAGCACGTGACCCAGCCAGTTCCAACGTCTCTCCATAACCACTGACGTGACGGGGCGTTGTCTTGTACGTTCCCTTATCTCCGAATTCACAACTCACAAAATCAAACCATCATCCGACGCAAGCATCTGTTCTCCAAGCTCAGTATACGGGTTATCTTCGTCAGGTGCCATCAGGGACGTCTCGTGGACATAGGCAAGTAGGCAGTTGCCTAGGGGCGGCAAGTTCTAGGGAGCGGCAATTTATCACATTTTTTTTAAATGACTAAATTTTTTGACACACAAATTTGGCTTAGAATAAATATGATGCCTCAATGCATTTGATACAAAATACATATTTACTGGTAATTATATCTGACAATGACATTTACAGATGGCGGCAGTTTTACCGTGAATATTAATAGCCTAGCGGAAATGGCGTCATGCAAGCGTATTTTTTTTAAGTACGTAGAATCTATGGTAGATGAGTATTTGAATTCCTATATGTGTTTATATATTCCTAGACTATTTAGAAATAACGACAAAATGTCACTTATAATTGTATGGCTTCATTCGATTCACATGTAAAACTAGTAAGGGCGCTATTTTAAACTCTGTCTAGGGGCGGCACATAACCTAGGAACGTCACTGGGTGCCATGATATTACATGTACCTGTCAAATATAGTGCCACTGATACAGAGTAGGTATGATACATTTTCAGTAGGTTTCACTAGTGAAAATGTTGGTTTAATAAAAATACACCTTCGCTGCAACATATACATGTAAATCAATGTAGAGGTATAAAAAAATGTAGCCTATATTATTATATATTCGAATTTCACTTACGAATATCCATACATGATAAATAGAAGACTTTGGCCTTGGTCGTCGCTTCGCTGTCATTTTCATTTATTGGTTCTTCTAAAACTTCTTTCAAAATAACTTGTAGCTGATCTGCCAAAACTTCGAAAGTACTAATGGACGCTCTGTCTTCGGGGATCACATGCTTTTTATTCCAAGTGCCACAAGCGAATTGGAAGAAGTCGCTGCAGGGGTCCGCTGAATAATCCATGGCGGCCATTAGTGAAGCCGCTGAAAAGAAGATAATACACTTTAAAACGTCTTATCATCGTTAGGCAGTCGGATTAAGCTTCTTTGGTCGCCATTCTTTTCGTTAAATATCAAGATTTATTAGCTACTTATTGTCACTATATGTTTAATATTATAAAAATAAACCAGACCCAAATCGTGGAGTTCATGTTCAAAGATTTTGTGCGATCGCCCAATCGTGCCTTCTTTTATTATTAACGTATTTTTTCGTTAATTTTAAATATACAGAGGCGGATAACCCTATAAGCAAATGAGGCGCGCGATTGAGGCCTCAAAAATAGCTTAGATTATACAACCCATATACTTTTTGTTCAGGTTTTAATATTTTTAAATTATTTCACATGGAATTTTCTGACTTTTTTATTTTATTCGAAAAATAGGGCCTCAAAGTTTTATTGTGTCTGGGGCCTCTCATGTGCTTAATCCGTCACTGTAAATATGGCATGTTTTTAAGAGTTAAAATTAATTTGTTCTAGGGCGAACTAAACAGTGAACGGTTGAGAAAACTGAAACAATAACGACATTTTAGAGAATTTCAGTAATTACACTAGTATTCAAATACTTTAATAACTATTCATTCTCATTTCAATATCAAAAGCTACGTAGTAACCATTACCATTGATGAGTCGACATTAAAACAGCCTTGAATCAGCATATCAATGTTTTCTTACAATGCCAAAAACAAAACATTTCATTCGCAAGAAGACAATGTGACTTTGTGCTTCACGCCTTCTATGCCTCAACCCTCCATTACTATTTCTAATATTATCAACATGACAGGTTTGAACACACCGAATTGATATTCAATAATGTCAGTGACTTCATCTACAGACGACAAGTAAACAATCATTTTGTAAATACTTCTTCAAATAACACTAAACTGCTTTTAATATTTGCACTACGAACCAAAATAATAATAATACAAGCAATTTAGTTTGAAAACAAAATTAACGTTTTTCACAATGTTACATTCGAAAACTATTTCAATTTAAAAAAACATCGATTATGCTTATTTATTTTTGGAGTAGATTCGTAAAATATTAAACAGCTCGCAATGAAGTTTATAATCTGTTAACAAAATTGAAGAGTATTTGTTTGTCTTTAAACACTTGGATTGAAGATTTAAATCAAATCGAGTATCATTAAAAATCAAGGACACTTATAGGAAGCATTTCAATACGATTTATTGTTACGTTCTGTGGGATCACGCAAGAACAAAACTAATTAATTATGTTGAAAATATTCAAATTTTCGTTCGAGGATTCGAGTTCAGTAGTACTGAATAGGGCCTCCGATCCCGGAATTGCATCCAATTTTATGATCCCGAAATTTCTGGGTTGTGATAGTACTAATCCCAGGATTGAATGCCCTAGTACTGAATAATAAGCGATAGCATGACGTTGTAGGTGAATCGCACATTTTGAACTATAATCGTCGGTATACTGGCAAAAAAAGTCAATTAAGAAACCGGGTATTTTGAGTCCCAAATGCAGATAGATAGATTTTAACACGTCGCATCTTCTGAATATTTCAAAATTATGTAAAAATTTACATAATTTGAAAAAAATATACATCTAGCCACTTATGATCGAAGCTATTTTTGGCTAGACAAACTATAAATTACTTAATGCTTTTGAATATATGGATCGAATTCGTTAATCATTATCGAATTGTATGAGGTGGTTGCAACGTAATATTTATAGTAAATAAATAAAGATGCTTAAATTTCATGATTATCTCAAAATGAGGTTTTTTGACTTACCACTTTCTGTCAGTGTACCGATTTATTATTATAGAAACTATAAAATCTCCATTATCTGGAATCAAAAAATCTGGGAAAGTAAGTATTATTAAGGTATATTAAAACTCATCAGTATGTTGACGAGTTTACGTTGCATCGCGTCAGACGTCGGACGACCAAGTTTTTGAAAAACAACAAGTTCGCCTGATAACAAAATTACTATTCACGGTTCGCCTCTTAATCAAGTTTGCGGCTTCCCCCAACTCCCTGAATAAAAAATACCTCACTCAACGTAATTCTTTGAAAATTTCATTAGCGGTCGATTGAGCGTTGGTCTCCATGTTTTCTGAAATAAGTTATTTGATTACTTAATATTATTAATAATAACATTGTTTTGAGATAATCGTAAAATTCCAACATCTCTATTTTACGCACTATTGTCTATTACTACTTATCGTTTCAACCACTTTACGAAATTTGATTAGCGTTACAAAATTCAAAAGTTTTTTGCAATTTTTAAAAAAATCCTTATTGTTGGTTTTTAACTTCACACCTTCTGCCAGTATAAAAACAAAAACCAAAGACCACAGGAAAAGCAACATCAAAATACACCAGATGAAAGGGAAATTGGAGTTCGGCTTCACCAGCCCCAGAATTTGATGTATAGATATCAATCAAATAGTCTTTAGTTTGTTTGTAAGCCGTGTGATGTTAAGTCTGATGATGATGGTTCTAAAAAAGGCAAAACACGATTCACATTTTGTAATACAAAAGTGGAATAAAAACATATATCAAATTTGATTTAATATTGAAAATATCTGAAATTGAAAGAGACGTATCTTTTTAATGTTTAAATTGAACCATATCCCCTCATATTTATATTATATTTTATTTTAAAGTTGAAAACGCGTTAGCAATGAAAATACGTTTTTGGCATATCTGTTATAGAATAGATCTCTATGCGAAATGATGTCACTTCAAAGGCTGCGTGTTTTTGATTGTTTTCGGTGAATTTAGCTATTTGACTTTTATTATCATGTAACACGGAAAAAGTCCGTTTTAAAAATATCTTAAAATTTGGATAGTAACGATATTACTGTATTTGTATTAGATTCGTAACGACTAAGAGAGCTTACTTTAAATTCTTTGAAGTCATCCGTTGTGATCGATTTTATTATTGACGGTAGCCCATGAAAAGCTTGATCGCTTAATATTTTGTTTTTTAATAGTATAAACTGTCAACGACTTAAAAAATGATAAATTTACGTATCAAAATATTTTCCAGACAGTTCTAACGATAAATAATTACAAAGTGTGGCTTAAATTAAATTGTTAAGAAAGACGCCTGTGGGTAAATTTGAGATAATTTCGTTTCATTCGGTTTGGTTCAGAGTGAAAATTAAATTAAGCAATATTTGTCAGTTAAATATAGACGAAACCCTCATTATATTACCTTCAGACAAAACAAGCGGCGCTTCTTTTTGTTTTACACATCCGGGGTTTACAAATAAAGCCAACCCTCAATTTATCGCCATACAACGATAGAATTTTCGTATTCGAAACCTTTCTTTTACCTTACTGCCCGACTTTACGAAAAAGAAAAACAAAAATTAGCCGCTGTTTTCAAATTGTTACATGTCGAAGGCCGGAGGGGTTCCGAAAGTTAACATCTAAGTTTTTCTTGTTTTCTGGTTCATTAGTATGATTACTGACTAATCCGGCGCTACAAAAGCTGTTATTTTAGTAAAGTATTTAAAACTAAACAGATTTTACAAACATGCTGAAAATTAAAAACGTAACAATGCTAAAATTGTTTGAAAAAAAAATGAAAATAGAACTTCAATTAGAATAAACAATAATTTGAAACAAAAACATAGAATAATGAAGAAAATTCATACAAAGTAAGTGATATTACATATGTAGTCACCTACAGTTGGATATTAAATTAGATTTAATAAGAAATTAGTATATCTTATTAATAAATCATTGATGTTCTCTCAAAAGTTGGTAAGTAACAGATTGATAGTACTCAGTAAACAGAAAATGAAAAATTTCAGCTTTTAGGATAAAGCCTCTATAAATGTCGATATGACACAACTAAGGCCTTAAAATTTACAGACAGAAACAGTTGTCTGCCTTTAAGAGGATACAGTACCTTTTCGCCTGAAAACAGAGTAAATCGATCGTTTGCCGTCGACTAAATCTCGTGAACCGTTCACTCAAAAAATTTTTTTTTCAATAATTACATTTTCCAAACGCTTTTTTACACTATTGCATTTTTTTTTCATGAGAATAGTCATATTTTAAAGGAAACACGGCAAACACAAAAAACGGAATTTAAAAAACTGCTTTACGTTTAGATCATTTTTAGAGATTATTATAAGATACCGAAGTTTAATGTCTTAGAAAGAAATGCAGATAAAGGTTTGTTTAAGAAAGTGAATTGAGCAGAATTTCCAATTTATGTTTTGTAATGATTGTACATCCATTTGAAATGTACCATTTCTCCCACTTTTTCTGACTGATTTTTAAAGCATAATTGGATCATAAATACTTCTACAAAAAATTGTAATGATAAAACATTTTATTGTTTACATTTAAAAGCAAAAAAAATAAATAATAATAATAATACCAATAAATGGTAACCATTTTTCGGGGATGTCTTTTTCATACCTACCATTCTTCAGTTTGAGCTCAGTTTGAGATGAGGCTTGGTCTGGAGTGGACGTGTCGAAAATTTCTTTAGATATTTTTAAATCACTGGTCAACGAACATTAGAGATATGAATCAAAGCAATGTATTTTTTACACTACCATAAAAACGGTTAAATATCGGTTGGGGTTAGGGTTGCGCAAAGCGCTGATAAATAATATTATTTATAATACAATAATGTCTTGTTCAGTCGAAATACTTGTAAAGACCAGTATTACTTTAGTTTATGGATAAGCATTTTGAAATAATTATTCGGCAATGGTTTTAAAAAGAGATTCTATTCAATATAATAGTAACAGTAGTTGAATAAAAGTCATCTAAATGGAAAAACAAACTTCAAAATTATTGGAGAAGCTAAGATGTTAATAGTAAATATTTTTTACATAATATACAGATGGTAAACCATGTTTTTTGCAACGTTAAGTTTTTTTAATTGAATACATTTTTCTACCGTCAAACGTGTTTTTTTAAACTTATAATTGAACAAAACAGAATGATTGAATAAAAGGATTTTTATATTTCAAAAGTAATGTGCTGCTTACAGATGGGGAAGATTTTCGCTAAAAAAAACAAAGTTCGTCGTCTAAAAGTAAAAAAAAAAATATTATTAAAAACAAAAAAATATTTGAAAATGTAAGATTTTAATATGTCACAGCCCTGTATATCGTCGAAGCGATAGTACGAAGCGTCAAGCGGGCAATAAAGAACGTTCTCAAACATTTATTAAAAAATACGAATATATCTATGCATTCGCTATAAATTATTTGAATAACTACTTTTGATCTGGTCTAATATTCATTTAGTTTATTCCTTATCGAGTTAGACTATATAGAATCTTGAAGTAAAAATATTTACATTTAGTAAAATGTACACCCAATCCTTTCTTAATGCGATTTTTTTTGGATGGCACCGTTACGTTTTTTCATACATTTTTAGTACTTTGTTATACGGATTTGGAATCGATTTTTCAAATTATATGAAAATTAGTCTTTTTTACGCACCACTTTCTGGAACCAATGTATCATCCTGAGATTTTTGATCTTAGATTCAAAAGGTCAATAGAAATATGGAATCCGCAATACATTTTAGATGCTATTAATAAAAAAACGTAAAGAAGTCACTGTGCGAAATGTTCAATCGATTTGATAGAACGATTACTTAACTTACAATAATTTTAAAATATCGAAGTTTTTTAATTATTGTCAGTTAAGATAATTTTTGGATTAAATAATTGTCAAAACTAAAACGCGAACCAAAAATAACTATCAATTGCTACTTATAATTCTTTTACTCAATACTTTTCTATTTTAATCTTATTATGTCAATATTTTTTTTATGTTTTAATCTTTTTTATGCAACAAAATTATTTTTCAAAACTGTATTCATCAATATCAATATCATAAAAAATCATATCAAATCAATATCATAAAAATAGGTTATACAAAATTAAAAATAATTCTTTCAATATATTAGAGAAAGTTTGAGAATTTTGTATTGTATGCTTTGTTTTGCTTATTGTCACAAACCGTTAATTTATGAAATACGATAGCTTACTGTTGCTACCATGTAGCAATACCTCATTACTGTCTAAATACCCATTCGTGTGTTGGGTGGTATTGTTATTTTTGTAATGAAATGTAAAAATGTTTTGCTTGTTTTGATACTGTAAAAATACGTATAGTGGTGGTTACCTATTTAAGTCAGTGCAATATTTATACTGTAGGTCAAATTTAAGTTTTGCATTCCTACTGAGAATAATGCATATAAAAAATATAATAAAACGGGTATAATCAATTCACCGACTGAGTTATTCCAGATATCAAAGAATCTCTTTGCATACTTAACTAATTTTTCACAAATTTCTACCATGAAGGTGACGATATGTCATGTATTATTATTATATGTATCTTTTTGTCTGTTACGCACAGAACAACACTATGCCATTTTCAGAAAGTCTGTAAACGTAAGTATTGACAAATGACAGTGTGTAATATAACAAGTAATGTTATATTGTTCTGAAATGAAAATCATGTTACTTAATTAAATGTAATTATTATGTAGGGATTTAAGCAAATTTAATAAAACAATGTTTAAGCAATCTTAGTAGTTTGCTACAGCTTAAATTTAATAATAACTTTTAGTTATTTTCTGAAATAACCATATTAAAAGTCCAGCGTTTAAGAAAACTTGCAGTGTATAAAATTAAATTGTGGAAAGAATTCCATCCGGCCATTAATTTTTTCAAATTGTTTGCTCGAAACGTCGACCGGTTGGGAGCTAGATGTACACAGCCTCTCATTCTACAAAGTCCTTTAGGGGTTGTATAATTACTATGACAAACACTTATATTATTTGAATAACCTTTTTATTCCCTTTCATAAAAGAATTTCCACTCTGTAGAACGCAAACTGACTTTCAAAACAATGTTATTGCCGGTAAAATGTGTGTATATATATAAAATATGTATATATCAATCAGAGGTGGAACCAGTGTCAATTAAATACCGACTTTGGAAAGGAAAAAGGACGTAACCCACAGTTTTTTCAAAACAGCTTTTTTCGATAATCACAATGTATCAAACATGATACACGTTCTATCAAAAGAATGTAAGCTGAAAATGCCGAATTAGTATCTAAATATAGCTTTTATGTTTGAAAAAAGATGAGCTTGCGAAAATTGCAACCAAGAAAAAATACTGAAATAAAGGTTTTTCCTAGACAATTTCTTTAATTAATATTAGATTATGTCAATTGTCAATTGTCAAGGTTGTGTATATTTCATAATTTGCATATGGCCCAAAATCATCAAAACACGTTTTATGTGCCTCCTGTAAAATTTGCTATGTCTGGCTTACGTCATTTTTCCTTTCCACAGTCGCTATGTATAAAACACAGACAATATAATTTAATTTAAAGTGAACGAAATTAATTAAAAAAAATGCTTTACAATTTTACTGCGTAATTCATTTTCAAAATGGTTGGAATATATTCCTAATATATCCATTACAATAATGAAATAAAAATATCGTATTTAACAATTCAAGAATACTTCTGACAATTATATCGGTATTACATCATTGACAGAAATATTTTCTGTATCTGATAACTGCGGGATATTGATAATTCTGTCAACTGTTTGACATTATCTTGTGGGACTAAACCGTTTGTAATTTTTTTCTATTTTTATTCTTCTTTTAAAAAATCGAATCCCTTAATCAAAATCTTCCGAAAACCTGTTTTTTTTCTTGAAAGTCATCCAAAACAAAAATAACACATTTCATCTTTTTCCAAAAACTAATTTAAAAGTATTTGATAATATTCATTTCTTTTCTGTTTAATAAACAATAATTGAACTGTTATACTCGTCAGATTCTATTTTCATTGCATTTTCATGACAAAACTCCTACCTCTGTGTGTCTCTGAAGTGTCTTCCAAGACATGATCTCGACCATCTGTGCTAAAAAAAACAATACATTCACAGCTGTATTGCATAAACTATTGATGACATTATGTATCTCGACAGGTCCATGTACTTAAAAGTTGATAGTGAAGATACAGAGGAATTGGCTTAGAAACATGTAAAGTAACTCACCACAACATCGTTGCTTGAACCAGTGTCGTAGGAAGGGGTCCAGCCACCCGGGGCGGACCTTTAATTTTCCGCCCCCAATATTTCCTCTAATTTTGTTTTTAAATCACTTCTACTTTTTTAAACCGTGAAAAAGGAAGTCTTACTACAGGTGGCTTAATTTTTTCTATGTATAAATATAATTTCTCGAAAATTATTGTATTTATTTTTGAAAATACCGCCCCAAAAATGTCGGTTCGCCACTGCCGCGCTCTCCTTGCTACGCTACTGGTTTGAACTTTATAAAGGAATTACGGGTGAAAAAATGACACGATTTTTATCTGATTATGAAGGCTCGAGTTAAAATTAATTTAAAGTAGAATTTGAGTAGAATCATGTTTTGATTGATAGCAAATTTACTTTCAAACAATAATCACTATTCTGCGTTTACTCAGTTCAAAAGAGATACAAATTAAACAAAAAAATATGTATTTGTGAACTAGTTGTTGGTACTAGAAGCAGAATGTAAAAAGATGTTCCTGTAATCGTCAGCTTCCATATTTGTTAGGCGCTCACGAACAGATGTATGTATGTATGACGATTATAAGGTGTCAGTGTATTTATTATTTTAAATTTCGTATGCAGTATTATTTTATTTTAAAATATTAGCCTTCCAGCGATTTTACTTGGTAGAAATTGACACCTCCTACGTAAAATATTATAACTTCAAAATTTTAATTTTACAGAAAAGTGGCTTAAAGAAAAAAACTTGGTGTAAGTCAAGATCGTTTTTCACCATTTTAGGATGTTCATTGCCAATTATGTATAGACTTAAGAATTCTCATACACCAAGATTACGTCTCTTTAAACTTTAAACCATTTTTCTGTAATGCTTCGAATTTGAAGTTACTATACTTAACGTAGGAGATGTCGAAATGTATCCCAGTTTTATTTTCCGACTGTAAAAAATATGTGAGTATCTAAGGGTTTAGTTATTTGTATGTACCTTGTAATAAAATATATCTGATAAATGTATAAACTGAAAATCTGTCCTTGTTATTTCATCAGAAAATACTCAACAATTAATTATTTTATACAAGCAGTAAACCCCATGAGTTTACACTATACATCACTTTGCTTTGAAAAGTATAGTATGGAAATTTTACAGTGCCGTGCCTAATTTGAGATGATTACAATATATTCATATGGAAAAAATATTTAAATATAATATAATATATAATTAATGAAAAAGAAGCATATAGCTGCCAAAATGTTGAATCGGGATGGTGACACTATATGTGATGGGTATTAAATATATAATATAATATTAAATTTGAATCGTTCAAATTATTTACATTCACACAAGTTTTGTCACTATTTTTTGTCAATATTTATAATTGTATATATTTGGGAAATATGTAATCATGATAATTTTGGTTTCTGAGCGTTAAACTTATGCATCTGTTTCTTTGTTTGTTTTCCCAGGATACATCGAGCTTGATATTGGGGATACCAACCACTTGGGAGAGTTTTAATAATGTTTACGGTATTGGTTCGGATGTCGACGTATTGCGCGCGAACGTAAGAGAGTTCAGAAGAGAGACTTTGTCGAAACCTACAAGGACTACTTCCTTTCTAATTTCTTGTAACTAAAATAATAAATAACTTGTAATTTTTGGAGTGTACACAAATATTATAAGTATATATCATATAAAGTGTAAGTAGATATCGCATGTTAAAAAACATATGGGCGTTTCTAGATTTGATCAGTTATAAGATATCGCAGTTTAAATGAAATAAAAATCTTGGGGAACAAGTATAATATTATTGAAAATAAAGTTACATTTTTGCACATTTTTACTTTATTTTCCATAAGCCTTGTCCCCAAAGATGTACATCTGAGGAAAACTGCAATAATTACTGTGAAAATCTAGATACGCCCGAATGTTATTTATAAGCATGTGATGTATAAATCCGATAATAATTAACGTTGTATAATTTGCCACTCCATTATTATACAGCGCCGCACTGGAGAAAAGCCTGTCAACACGGAGCCTGTTGTTGACAGAGGACGTAACATCGCAGTTTTGAACAAGAGATTAATTATATGTACACGGTATAAACTGCCATAACAGTCGTATGTCATACTCACTTGAAGATAGCTCCGGATCATTGATATTTTCCAAATGATTCTAGGTTTACAATGACGTTTCAAAACACGCTTACAGTTTCACTTCAGCCATTTTCTTTTGAATTTGTGACACGGATTTGATTATACGACTTGTTAAAATAAATAATTCTAATGATTGAGTTTGTACATTATACGATGTTACGATTTTACACCCAGGAGTGAATAGAAGCCCACCTTGCCGTGTTGATTTGCTGTCAGATCCACTGTCTGACGGAAGGGTCCCTTCAAGATGATATTTTAAGATCCATCGTCGTAGGTGTGAAACCAACGACGAACCAGATCCTCATTTAATCCCAGAATTCCACAGAGTCGAGGAGGAGGAGAGATTCTTAAGAGGGGGTTTGGCACTACATAAAAATCTACACTATCCCAGATTCCCTCCGAGAACGTTTAAGCTTTTCGATTCGCTCGTACGAATAATGCATTATTATTTATGGTTGTCGCTCTTGTCTTGGTTGACTTATTTATTTTTTGAGTGTCTTCTTCCAGAATTAAATAAATAAAATAGCACCAGAACATAAAACAGTGACATTGCCATTGCTCCACAAGCAGTATAATTATTTTATTAAATAAGATATAAATAGTAACAAATTATTTGATTTCGTAAAACTTCTGTTCAATAAATAGTTGGTAAGTGTTTCGACACTTTGCCGTCGTCTGAACTATTTATATAATATAATATAATAAATACCAGACTGTTCTGAAGATCTGGCGCTCGGTATGATGATAAAACACAATCAAATATTGTAGACCAGTCAATGTTTGGGTAAAGATTTGTTTTAACAAAGATTCACAGTACAGTCGCCGTAGCAGGGTAGTAATACTCTAATATGAAAATGTTTATGGCCTGTCAATGTCTCGAATCCAAGAATGGACATTTTTACGTATTGTTTTATAAGGAAAATGAATGTTATGCTGACATAATTATAACCCTTATCTCAACTTTAAATTAATACAACATGAACTAGCTCTGAAACTTAATATTTAAAGTTTAAGCCGGGAGTTGATGATCGATAATCGTTTGTTTGTCTTTTAAAACATAACAATCTGTAGAGTAACAGTAAATTTTCATGCAGTATAAAGTTCTTTATAGGTGTTAGAATTTAAATGAAAATATTATATATTTTCATCAATATTTTCATAACATAAATAGTAATTATATGCTCTTACTGCCAGTGTATGACTTCATTTGTTAAAATAACGTTTTTAAGACGGTTTTTATTATATAGAGCATAGGTTCCCAACATTTTTCGGGTGGCAACCCCTTTTTATAAAAGCCATGTGACTAGCGACCCCCCCGAGGAATTTGAAATCCTCGATTTCCTATATTGTTCCAAAATCTAAAAAAGTTGGCAACCCTCCAGGAAACCCTTAGCGACCCCCAGGTTGGGAACCCGTGATATAGAGTCAAAGTTATTATGCGTCTTATAATCGATGTCGTATTTAGAAATCGAGGTATTATATATATATATATATATATATATAATATTATTTATAACATGTACCCCGCATTCATCGTAAAGTAAGCCACTGTTCAAAAAGTTTAAGGGTGTCAGAGATTTCCATGATATTCATTACCACATAACAATATTAAGCCTGCATAATAAGTTTTCATAATACAATATTTATGGGTGATAAGTTTCTGCTACTGTTTCTTAGAACTTTCACAGCTCAGCACATTAAAGCATTTTTGGGTAGATATCTTTCTAAATATCTTTTCACTGATATTTTAAAGTGAGTGAAAGTATATATTTTATTAAATATTTTTATATTTCAAAAAATCTATGTACGGCTTAACTAGAAAAGTATAAAATAAAAATAACAGTCAATTTACAGTTTGGAGATCACGATTGAAATATATTTGACGTATTGATTAAAAACCAATAATTTTGGAGGGTTTATGGTATTTTATTTATTTAAATTATAGTTTGTACATATCTTACTGTTTACAGTAATACGATTCACAGTGAGCGACAAACATGTGTTGTGTTTTAAACTTAAATATTTTATTGTTTCACATTAATTTAAAACGTAAATATTTCCAGTGAAAATGATTTTTTTTTAATAAGGCATAATACACTAAGTAAAGAATTGATCAGCTGAAAATATTTGCGGCGAGCGAAACCGTTCATTCGATAAAGTTGTAAAATTAATATATAGAAAGTTTTTTTTGAATAATGCCTCTCCACCAAAAACTAACAGATGTCAAAATTACTGTGAGTCTGAGTAAGCATGTACATTTGGATAAAACAAATACTGAAATTTATTAAGAAGTTATTTTTTGCATGTTTTTAATTCAATTTGATGTAAATAATGTTCAATTTACTTAAGAGAAAAATCATAGATATTTATCCAGTTCGATTTTATATGACACTTTTCATTATTCTTGGTGATATTTCTTGTTTAATACTACTATCCGTATTGAAAAAGGAAGTGGTATTGTAAATTACATATAACTTTCACATTTGAAAGAAATATGCATTTTATTTTTAACCATATCCGCTCCCAATGTGGAGCACATGGACTCCTAATGAAGTTTATCTCAACATATGTGTTTCTACAAGAACTGCTTGTTACTCAGTTGCTCAACCTCTCTTTTTCCAAAAAGAGTAGGAATAGAAGGATAGAGCTAGGACAGGACTAGTGGTTAACTAATCGCTCTCGATACGCCCCGTTCGTAGGATAGGATGGGTGCGAGGGGGAATTCAAGACATCACATACATCCATGCCTTCGAACAGAAATTCATAGATAGATTGAAAAATCAATTTATAAAACTGTCCGTACCGGGAACACGGGGCCTCCGTAACCGAAGCCAACGACGTTGACCACTCGACCACACAGGCGACTGGGCGAAATTTAGATCGAACTCTGAAAATAATTATTTTGATTTATTTTTTTGGTAACTGATGCAAGGCAGTATTACCTTACCTTTCTCATAACTAATAATATAGTAAGTTTCTATCACCACAGAAAAAATCTATATCTTTCTTATACATATGTATGTTTTAAAAATGCGTTTTATTGCTACCAATTTAATATGTCTGAAAAAATATATACCACAATGATTTTGATATATTTTAAATGTAATCATTCACGTCCGACTCTGGGTCACCGATACTATATTTTATTTTTAGAATAAGTAGGTAACCCAAGAAGATATCTCAGTGCGCTCACAATACCAAATAAAAAAAAAACCAACAACCGACTGACATCTTAATCGGCAGTGGCGTACGCGTAGAAGCATGCGTAATTATTTAAATTACAACATAGTTGATTAGATTCGTATAAAAGCGGTAATCGATATTTTAGCAATCTACAATCTCACCGTTACACTACAGGCCATCCACCTTGACAGTGTCACTATTACGTATGACTTTTGTGTTATGTTATGTGAGCATAATGCTGCAATCGGTTCATCATCATAACAAGTATTCATTTTTAATTTTATTTATTCGATTACACAGCGCATGTTTTTTCCCAATTTTTCAATCTCTGGATCTGAGGTTCGCTTAAAATCGACGACTTTTTACAATCGCTGTCAAAAATACCAAATAAGATATTTTCTGAGCAATCTGGGAAATACTGACTACATTGAATTCAATGAAGTTTCAGATTGATGGTTAAAAGTACGCACATAAAATGCTTTCTATTTTAATTAAATTATTGATTAAGCCAAAATAAAAAAAAAATATAATCACAACATTGTGATGGTATAACCAAGTTATGCTATCCATGCTGACAAATGCCGATATCACGTCCAAAGCTGACTTTGAGGCATTCGATTTCAAACACCCATGGGGCTTAATTTCATTCACCATTAATTCAATAAGAACGTCGATATATGTAAAAAAAATCTGACAATAAGATAGGGTACGGTTATAAACGAGTCTATCAAGTAAAACTTGATATGGACAAGTAAGCTTTCATTCGTCGTATTTTGTCTTTAAACGACAGTTATTAATTTGTTTTATAGCTGTTCAATTTATTCAAAAACGGTAGATGAACGGTCCAGAAAATAGCATTGTTAATTTGTTATATATTCTCAGACCCAGATAATCCACTTTATAAATAGAGTTCGATATCCAAAAAATCAAATTTATTCATAGCTCACAAGGTATTGTCTAAACTAGGGTTTCCCAATTTTTTTCTGCAATGGAACACTTCACAAATCCAGACATTTTAACGGAACACCTAGCTGATTTTTAAGGTTAGATAATTTATAGCAAAAAGATATATATTTATAACAGACATAATTTATTTAGAAACTAATTTTAAGCCATCACATATAACATAAAAATATTAGCGTACCTAGATACTTGACATCATAAACAATGTTGATATCGACCATTACTCGCCTTTCAATATGAAGATGATTTTTTGAATGAACCTAGTTTTTTAAATGTGCTGCAGCATATAAAACCATTCCAAATTTTCGCGGAACACCCATGCTGGTTCTGTGGAACACCAGTGTTCCACAGAACATAGTTTGGGAAACCCTGGTCTAAACATATAACACGTCTATGTTCCCATTGGTAGAAGATGCGCGTGTGTCACTGGAGTTGGTTTTACAGTCAGTATCTTTACATTGAACTAGTCCCGCGGGGGCAATGAAAACAGAAATGGCTCGGGTACGTAGCGTAATATTCTCAAGTCGGGATAAATCACCGAGTAGGAGTCAGCATGGAATGGACAGTGGTGAATTTTAATGTTAAATTATGAGAAGTATAATCCTTGGATGAAGAAAACGGAATAATTTTGCCTAAATATGAATACATCTACAAAATTTAACGCTATAAACAAAATAAGTACACAAAAGAAAACCTCAATAAAGCTTAAGAAATTTATTATTCATTCTTTTTGTTTGTTAATTTAACTGTAAAAAATATTTGGCATTACAGTTAATTTATAAAACACCAGAATTTATTATAAACTTCTTTTATGAGTTATTTTCTTAGAACATTTTAATTTTTAACAAGTTGAAGATAAATTAATGGTGTGTATATTATTACAACAAAAGTCTATTTTTACTGAAACTACATTAAGTACATTTTAAAAGGCTTTTTAGTAAAAGATACTATTTTTCCAGTAGAAATATTACATTTGTATTTTTGAAAATAGGTTTTCATTGACAGTCACTGGTAAAATTATATAAACTTGGCCGCTGTGAAATGACCAATGAACTCATATACGATATCTGATAAAATATTCAATCCCTGTGTTCAGACAAACACTTTAACTGTTGGGTTAGGTTAAGTAAACTACTGTGTACGTGTACCTGTCTAATATATATGTAGTTTCACTGATATTGCTCAGTGAAATTGTGGATCACTTATATGATAGATTCTCACAGCCTGATTTACTAAAAATATATTTACTGTACTGAAAATGTAGTTTCACTTTGACGAAATGTTGCTGGCCCAAGTGAAAAAACATGTTTTTAACCCAGCACGTACATTAAAAAAAATATAAATATAATGATATAACAACGAAGCCACTGATGCTAAATGTCGTCTACATTCAAAATAAAAAGAATTTGGCATTTAATATGAACATACCAGATCTCGATCTCGGAACTTTTTGATGCCAAAGCGGTGCTCTTATTGCTTGAATTTGAACAAATTTTCAATTCAGAATTGTTAGATAATTAATTCAACAGGGAGAATTATTCAAAAGGGTATAAATTATAACCACTCAAGAACACAAGAGTACAGCACAAAATTAACATATATTTGCATGTGATGATTAATACTTGACCCAATACAAAACCTTTAGAAGGTGGTCCATTTAAGTATTAGAAGTAGGTTACAACTTCAATCCTTTCCATATCGTCATGGCAATGAAGAACATTTTATTCATCCGTAATTTTTATTCTGTGTTTTATGTGTCGAGGAAATCCGAGAAGAAATTCCTGGGAAATTGTTATTTTTCCGGGAAGGCGTTCCATTCGCTGTGACTTCGCTGACGCAAAACGTACCGTAATGGATTGAGCCAACTGGATACCAATATGGTTGTAAAAATCTACTATTTTTAGTTATCATTGTATCGTTTGTATTTCTCTTGTACATGAATTATAATAAATATGTCTTTGTTTGTAATAATATATATATTTTTTAATGTTTTTATCTCATCTCCATTGATAAATAAAGTTAAAAATAAAGTAAGTTTTGACAGCTTAGATGATTACTTCGAAATGTCAACATCAAAAATATTTGGAAACATCTCTCTGGTGACAGATTATTTAAGTGTCCGTCGCTTACTGTAAATAATTATTTCGATTTTTAAATTTGTTTATCAATTCCAGGAATATTAAATTTTGTTAAAACATACTATATAAGAAGACAATTAATGTGAAATAAAGCCGCTTTTTTTTTTAAGATGGAAAAATTTACATTACCCAAAAAATAAGTTAAAAAGTCATATTGTCTGTTATCAATCCTAAATTACAAATTATGTCGCTTGGTAAAGCATTCAAATTCATTTAAATTAAAATTCTTGTAGCTTAAACTTACGTTACAAAAAAAAATAAAAAAAACAAAAATGTTATGCACTCCTTGCTCAGTATTCTTGCTACAGTAAAAAAAATGTTTGGCTTTTTTAAAAATTGATTGCACAATTGTTCAACAGTAGCTTACTCAAAACTAGTATTTCTTACATAACGCTATTTGCCATATCGAATGAATAAAGATTTATAAAGACTTCCTTTTACCTATAACTTTTAAAATGGCGGTTTTCTAATTAGATTTCAATATTATGTGTGTGATTTCACTGAATTTTGACGTTTACTCTTATTCTGATTATAGGACACATCGCATTCTTTTTTTAAAATTTAAGGCTAAGAGATATATCAAAATGATTTTTTGTCTATGCCCATTTATTGATTGTATAGAAATAGAAAAGTTGCCTACGATAGTAAAATAGGATTTCCATTTGTTTAAAATACTGTTGTTATTATTTGTGATCCTCTTATAAGCCTTTGTTATGCAACATTAGGCTATCCACACATCCGCTTAAGAATTTCTTTCTGACATTAAGAGCGAAAGAAATTTCTTTTAAAAAATGTGCAACAGACTCGAAACGCCTGCCAACTGAAGCATGTAATCCGTTTCAAATATAGAACGAGGGTACGGTAATATTATTCCATTCGATACGAAATGACATCTCGGATGAAGATATATAACAATTTATCTGTATGAATTTTAGACGTGATTACCGACTGAATGTGCTTTTTTTGGTTTACTATTGTTATTTCAATTTATAAAAGTATTGGTTTTCATTCTTCGGCTATGAAAGCCTTTAAATGGAGAAATTTTGACCTATTGTGTTGCGAAAAAGTGAATCACCCTGACTTATATATTTTTCGAATTAAAATCTATAAGCTTGACCAAAACAATTTTATTATGTATAAAACTGTTTTAAAGGTTGTAGCAAATTTATTTATCGTGAATGGGAGAAAATCCTATGACACATCGGTTAGCGTTGTGGGCTTCCGTGCCGGATCTCATGGGTTACAGCAGTTTTTCGATCGATTTACCAATTTCTGTTCAAAGTGTCAAAGGTGTTTGTGATGCCTAACAATTTCCTTTCACCCTTTTTGCACCTTTAATAACTGGGCTTGGTAAGAGCGATTAGTTTGCCACTAGTACTGTCCTAGCCTTATCATTCTATCCATTCTACTCTCTTTGAAAAAGAGAGATTGATCGACTGAGTAACAAAAAGTTCTAGTAGAAAACATTTGTTGAGGCCATAAGCTCCACATTGGAGGCATATATGGATTAAAGAAAAAAAATGGGAATCGATTATTTAAATAATTAACACCATAATCGAAAATATATTATATATGGAACATGCCACCGTCGCCGCCGCCGAAATTTGTTGACAGTATATGAATATTTTATAGACGTCAACTAAATGAATAAACACCATTCAATATTTTGGTCACATAAATGGAAAGCGTAATTATTTATTAGTTCACATTATTTATCACAAAAATGTTCGTACTGTTTTATTATATTACTAAATAAATCATTTCTTTTGACAGCAACAGTTTTAGTGCAAAATCTCGATGTCCGACTTTTCGAATATTTAAAAACTACGACTAAAACTGTTGGAAACATTTTTTCTTTTTTAATTATAGATAAACCAGAATTATTGTTGACAAAAACTTTACAATTAAGTTTTTGAGAACAGAAAGTGTGTATTGATTTAGAGGTAGTATTTTACGCAAACTAATTAAAGTATACATACATATACTAAATTAAAAAGATCATTTATTAACCAATATCATCACAACAGGTTACAGGAGAAACAAACAAAATTAACGGAAAATAAATTAATATCTCGAGTACAGATATGTGTTTTCAAATACCAACATAATTAATAATTTGAACTACACACAAACTAAGGGTTATGAAATCTTCGTGTCTTAAATTTATGATAAATAATTATCATACCTAAATGCGACCAATACAAATAGACTGAACAATATAATAATATGATAATAATTAAACTAATACCGTTCATACAATATTATAATTATTTTCATACACATGGTGAATTTAGTATAACACAATAATGTTATTTATGAGAGTATAATTTTGAATTTGAATTTTGGAACGTGGTATGCAAAATTATCGAATGCAGACTCATTGATTGTTTAACAATGGTAAACCCGGAAGAATCTGCTGTTTGATATGACTGTGACAATAATGATTTTGAACCAATTCTGATAAAAAATTGATTAGATTAGAATACTGCAGTAACATTTTTTTTTAATCATGTCCGCTCCCAATGTGGAGCATATGGACTCCTAATGGATTTTATCTCGACAAATGTGTTTCTACGAGAACTGCTTGTTACTCAGTTGCTCAATCTCTCTTTTTCCAAAGAGAGTAGGAATATAAGGATAGGGCTAGGACAGGACTAGTGGTTAGCTAATCGCTCTTGATACGCCCCGTTCATAGGATAGGATGGGTGAGAGGGGGGAATTCAAGTCATCACATACATCCATGCCTTCGAACAGAAATTCATAAATCGTTTGAAAAATCAATTTATAAAACTGTCCGTACCGGGATTCGAACCTGGGACCTCCGTAACCGAAGCCAACGACGTTGACCACTCGACCACACGAGCAGTAACAAATAAGAATATTAAAATTGCTATCCCTTTTTATGTTATGTACATATTATAAAAAATAAATTGCTATTGTAAAGTGATAATCAATAATATTTTTACCCCACACCACCATTTTTTGTTATTCGCTACACTGGGGTAAGTTGAAAATACTAGTTTTGAGATAATTGAGCTTAAAGGTTTGTGTTGTACATTTAAAAAAGCAATATATGGTTATATTTAGTTTCTTTTACGGTTTATGATAAAAGATAATAGATTTTTTTTTTGTATACTTTAATCTGTATCTAGTTATTTTACTAATCTTGGTGATGCTTTGAAGTGAAAGGGCAATATCAATAATTGTAAATGTAATTTCTTTTAAATGGGGCATTTTATTTATAAACTAAAATATTTCAGTGTCTCATAAAGGTTTACCTTTCAGCAATTGAGTATCAAACTTATCATAAAATCGACATTTTCACTTTATCTCACCGTTGCTATATGGTAGGGATATATTGATATAGGAGAATGTACATAACATGCATATACGTAAAATTGTTCATAATAATTGAGTCCTTGAGAGGTTAAGTGAGCCAAGTAGTAAAATGGTAAAACTATTGGACTTTTAAGTACAATCATGTATTTACTTGGTTTGTTTGGTGGATTGCATATTTTCTTATATGGAGATAACACTATTGTAGTGTGTATTTACTGAGATCTCTTCATTTTTACGATACCTTAAAACATGTACAATATTAAAACAAATGTATCTATTTTTTTTCCTAAAATATCACTTGGCTTACTTCACCTCTTAGGTGCCCATATAAAAAAATGTATATGTATTTGTATGAGTTATATGTCTCAATTAACACGAATATATATATTTTGGAACATATTTTATTCGATTTCGCGAAAATTTCGCGGAATCTTTCTACCGCGGAAACCGAGGTATGGGTATATCTGACAATTTGAGGCCGATAATAAGGTAGTATTATGTTTAAGCAGATGAGAGTCTACTTTAGTTATATTGAGAGGAATAACCAAGTATTGATTACTGACTATTCGACTAAAAATAGACGACTAGTATGAAAATAAAATCATGCATGGATAACCTTCGAGAGTACTTCAGTTGTAGCCTACTGAACAACGTCAGTATGCAAAACATAAATGGTTGCGTCATTGCTTAAGCTCTGACAAGATGAAAGACCACGATATTGTAGTATTTCAATCAATTAATATGTATAATTTCTAAGATAATTTGATAGTATTAAACACCAGATGGCAGTATCACCTGTCAGCATTGCTCAACATTCATACATAGTGTACTAAATACATACAAATAAGATAAATATAGATTGTAATATCAGGAAGGAAAAAAAAATATTTATCAATGAAAAATGTGTTTGTAGAAAACTCGGACATTTAAATAAAAAAAACGAATCTTTAATTTAATATATCGACTGTGGAAATGAAAAAAGACGTAACCCACACATAACAAATTTTACAGGAGACACAATAAATGTTTTTTGATGATTTTGGGTCAAAGGCAAATTGAGAAATATACACAACCTTGAAGTGCACGGATACTGATGAACTGGTTCTTAATTAACTTAATCTAATATTTTCTTTTTTCATGAATGTAATTTTTGCAGGACTTTATTTTTTCAAACTGAAAAGGTTCATTAATTAACTTTTCCGGTTTTAAGCTCAAGAAATGCGATCCCAATACCCACATTTTCTTAAATATCTATTTTAATATGGGTGATACAGTGTTTATAATTAAAGTTTTCTTATATCATAGTTTTTGCACCTTTTGTAGTTTATATAAATACGCGATAACGCGATAACACGATAAGCGATCGTTCGTAAGATAGCTGGGCTAAACTCGTCAGTTGCAATTTCATATGTGTGCTGGGATGACGTATTTTTTACGCGCAACTTAAAATATGATTATTTATTAAAAAAAAAAACGGATTTTTATAAAAAAAAATGTATGAGGAATGATGCAGAGAGATATTTTAAAGCCCTTAGACTATTATTTTTTTTGAAATTCATAAGAATAAGGCCAATAATGAGGAAACCACTGGGGTCCTTAAACGACCCCCATCGGATGAGAAGTATTTTTCTAGTCTCCGAGCCGCGAGAGTTAAGATAATTATTCGGCATTTTAAGCTAACATCCTTTTGATATAACGTGTATCAAGTTGTTTTTATTGTGATTATCGAAAAAAATCTGTTTTGAAAAAAGTTTGGGTTACGTCCTTTTTACCTTCCACAATCGATATTGTGTCTTTATTTTTACATTAATGGACCATACTTAATTCTATTATGTCGAGATTTTAGCGCAATGGTCAACGTCGTTAGCTTCCGTGATGACTTTCACGATTTCGAATACCAAAAGCATTTTTTCGACCGATTTATAATTTTCTGTTAGAAGATGGGAATGGATGTTTGTAAAGTCTAAAAATGCTCTCTTACCCTTCGAATACTACAAACCGAGAAGTAGCGAGACCTTTTCAATCCCTACTCTCTTCGAATAAAAAGAGGTTGAGCAACTGATTACCAAACAGTTCTCGTAGAAACACTTCTGTTGAGATTCCTCCATTCTACATCATGTTCTACATTATGAGCGGGCATGAATAGAAAAAAACTTTTCATTTTAAGTATCATTGTAATTTCTTTCCACTAAAAAATATAAAATTTCTTTATTAAAACAAAATGTTTTAAATTAATACGATTCATTATATAATGTGTCATGGCCTAGTGACATAAAAATAAATTATAATAATATTTTTCTGAGAATGACTGACAAGTTAATCAGATTTATAGAATAATATTTATGTTGTTGTTTTACAAATTTTAATTGCTTACTAATAATTCGTTACCTATTTTTTTCAAGTCTTTTGATGGACTCTAATCAAGAAATAAAAAAAAATAGACGTCACTTTATCTTGTCAAATGTAAATTAGGTCGCGTGTCACTTAGGCACAATAACACTTATTGCGTTTTTAAACGACTGAAATTGATTTGTTACTACATCGTTTGTATTTTAAAACATTGCGAATATAGATATCTATAAGACGTCTGCGTGGAACATAATTAAATAAATTTAACCAGCATGTTCCCAACAGTATTTTTTTTATCCCAGACGAAGCCTGAAGACGCATTATTAATTTTTAAAATTTTTAACTAAATCAACTCTAACTTCCTGCTTTATTATGAATTACCATCAGACAATACAATGCTAATAACTTAACCTTTGAGTTAATATGGAGAGCATTTACGTTTCAAAATACTACTCATTTAAACCATTTGCTAAATACCAATAATATCTAGCTGATATTTATTGTAATATTTAATAATATGTAATGCTAAGTAAAAATTACGCAAATTTGTACTTGAGTGTTACCAGGATACTTGAGTGAACCAGGATAAGCAGTAACAACCTTCCTTTTTAGATAGAGCAAGAATAGAAAAATTATGTTAGGGAGCTATTTGCTCTATCTATCGTTTTTATTATGTTATAAGAATGGGTGATAACATCACAGAATTCTATGCATGAGGTTACAAATCTGTAAATCTATTGAAAGATCAATAAATTCACCGAAATGTATGAAACTCTTGATTTTCGCTAGGATTATTTTTTCTCTTGTATTCTATCTTTAATTAAATAAAAACAAAATTAAATCATTAATTAGTTGATAAATTATACAATTCAGTAAACACAAGCAAAAATGTATATATCAGATTTGAAATAGTCATATTCATGTAGGTTTTTAATGAGTTTTTGGACATACATATAAATTATTTCACCTAGTTTAAAATTTCGCGTAGAATACGCATTTAAGAATTATAATAATAAAGCTTGCGTCAACTAAATGCTTTCAATGGTAACAGTAATGACGAAAAACCTCTTACGAATACTGAGGCACTGGATGTTCTGTATTTGTTTTGTCGTATTAACAATATCCATTGTCATTTTAAACATCACTGCACCCTTGCGTAATACACCATTTCAACAAATTATTGAAATTAAGATAATGAACGCGTCTTTCGAGTCGAACGCTATTCTTAAAACTCTCAAACAAACAGTCGGTATTTGATTGCTCAAAAGCAGTCTTGATTGAATACAATTCGCAAAAGTTAATGTGTATTTTATGTTGAATATTATGTCTTTCAATCGGCAAAACAAATTTATCATGTATAGAACTCATAATACAGTTGTACCTAGAAACATGAATGACTCTTGAGGATTCAAGTATTTCGTTTTTACTTTATTGCTTGATATTTTTACTCGAATAGTATTTTATTTTCTAACTTGCTAAAAACAGTTTTTATTATAAAATCAATATTAAATTGGGTTTTAGCCGAGAGGTAAACTCAGTCGGGCTTTCGTCTGATCGATTGCGGGATAGATTGGAATCCCAAAACCAAATGTATGGCGCATCAACACATTTTTAAACTATAAAAAACTTAATATTTTTTATGTGCCGTTTTTATCCCATCGAAAAATTATATTTAACTACTATATAAGTCGGGTCCAAGGTCGAGTGGTCCACGTCGTTGGCTACGATTACAGTACGGTCAGTTTTTAAAAATTGGTTTCTTAATTGACTTAATGGATTTAAGATCAAAGGCATGACTGTCTGTGTTGTCTAAAATTACGTTCCACTCATCCGATTATAGATATGAAACATAAAAAGAGCAATTGGCAAACCACTAGTTCTCTCCTGGCTCTGTCCTTCCTTTCGTTACTTGATTTGAATGAGACAGGTTGAGCAATTGAGCAATAACTAACTCTTGTAGAAAAAAACTTTATTTAACATAATCTCAACTCTTTTTTTATATGAATTTTTAATAATACTGGTTTTTAATTTCAAGGAACTAATAGTCAATTTTTATGTGAATCCAGTCACTATTGTTACACTGTTTTTTGTGGAGCGTATCTACCGTGTAAAAAAAAGAGTTGAGTGTATTATAATATATAAACAATGGTATCGCTATGTTAAGACCAGGGAATGAAACAAAACGAAAATAAAAAAGTATTATGTTTATTACTTATTACTCTTCAACTGCGATCAAATTCATTCAACCTGCCATAAACTCTCCTCTCCCCAAGGCAAAAATACTTTGAATTTTTCGAGTTTTGTTTTTCGACAAAAAACTTTTGCAAAATGTATTGTCTTCTTTACAACTGGTAAAGAAATATTTCAACTGAAATGAATCTGTGGACAATGTTTTCAAAACAAGAATTAAACGTGCTTCAGGATTGTAAAGATAACAAAATAATGTTTGTTTTCATATTCCTTTGATATATATATAATAATACAATCGACATATTATTGTATTAACATTTTTAACTTAATGCATTTTTACATAGTATGGATTTTACAACTGAAAATCTGTTTCCATATATTTGGCGGTTTTTTTGTGGTATTTAATCAATAAACTAAAATTTATTGTGTTATAATATTATTTATCACTGTGTCATGTGTTTTGTTCTTCTGTGAATCGTTTTCAGCTTAAAAAATATTCTTAAATATAAACGTGAAAATTGGAATTAGCAAAGTGATCCATTAACATCATTTCATTCGCAGTCATTTTGTGTTTATTTAAACATATAATACAATACAAAAAATAGTCTTAACTTATAACCAATATTTTTTGATTTAAACAAAAAAACATTGTAGACATAATAGTGAAAGCATCACATTTTAAAATATTTGATATAATGATTAAGAAATTGTATAGTTATTTACTGATAACGAAATAATTTCTTTCTGGAAAATAAAAAAAGTTCTTTATGTTTTATGAGTCTAAACATATGAGAAATTGTCTTGATGTTTAATAGCATCAAAGTAGAAAAATTATAATGATTAGTAACTATTTGAAAACATAAAATAGTCTCTGCAACATTCTTTCTCTATTGATCTCATATTATCTCTTTTCCCCTTAGGCTAGCAAAATATATTGCCGATGAATGAAATGAATGATGTTATCAATTTTATTCCAATGTGGGTCAAAATCATAATGTTTGACCGTATCACAAAAATAACGAGAAAAAAATGTGAGATGGAACCGCTTTGAAAGGCGGCAAAAGTGGCAACACATTCCGAGTGAAGAGAAGGCGGCGATATTTTCCCGCGAGACGCCACGGCGGTGATTTCCCCGAGGACCACATGGAAAAACTTACGCGGCGAAAGTCAGTGCCCGAGGCGGCCCGTCATTTATGATCATCCTTTCGCAGGGTTGCCGAAGTGGTCGCATTTCAGTACACGTTAATAAAAACGGAAATGATTCTACCAGTCTCTTAACCGAGTAGCTGTAGCACTATAACACTCAACAGGTTCGAATCACGGAACCAAAAACTTTCATAAATTGATTTTTTAAATGATTTATTAGTTTGAGCGACTGTGATTTTTTGCCTACTTTACTTTTTCCTAAATAAATCCTCATATTCTTACTTTTTAGAAAGTAACAGGTTTAACAATAGTCGTACAAAAGTAAAAATAAATTTTGTAAGGATGCTTGATTGAAAAAGACAACTCATGTTGACTATATTAGGGATTCTGAATAATAAAAACTGTTTTGAATGAATAAAATCTTCTTTATAAACATGTGCTTAGAAATTTAGCAAGTTTTGGGTTCAATGAGGTTCATATTAAGGAGTCTCGGGATGTTTTATTTAAATGTAACGGGAACCGAAACCGGGAATAATCGTCCATTTCTCAAGAATTTATTCTCTGGTTGTCTAGACATATAATTTTATTTTAACCTATTTTTGAATATTTGATATTTTTTGTAAGTTAGTTAGTTTTTATGGCTTATCGGCGAGTAAATGCTGTTATTTTTTTTAAATTTAAAATTGAGATACAATCGAAAAAAAAATCTTTACTATAAACAAATATTTTTTGCTTAAAGCATAAAAACATTGTTTGCCGCATATTTTGAAATGTGTTCATATCTCTTTTTGTAACAAGACAATTCATATACCGCCCAAGTGCACCGTATTATTATGTTAATTATGAGAAAAACAACAATAATTTAACAGAATTTGCCTACGTGCGTATCTAATAAACGTGTAGTTCCCTGTTCGGTTTCAAATAAAATTCCTCTTCTCACAATATAACAATTATTTTTTACCAATTATATTATAATTCGATACATTGTATAGATTTGAGTGCTAACTTTAATTATTTTCCGTTTGGAATATAGCAGCCGGATATGTGACACCCCTATATCCCCACCCTTTTATATCCTTCAAATGTGGTTTCCTGTGAAAATTGTATGCTGGGAATGAGCAAATGTGAGCACTACTGCCTCCCAGGCGCATATCATAATTACATCGCACATCGGTTTGCGTCCGTCGCCACAATCGAATATCGGAGACCATCAGATTCTTATCTTACTATAATAATAATAAATATTGTACATATTACAGCAATAACTTTTCAGAAAATTGTTCACGCGCAGTTTATCGCACGAGCTTCTGAAACGCCACCTCTATAATATATGAGGGATAATAGGATTTTAAAAATTTAGTTAGCGATACATAAATCATTTTTCGTCGTATTTTATACATATGATGTTGATCTAAAGAAATAAGGATCTAAATAATCTAAATATTACAAGAGTAAAACAGAAATACTTCATATTTATTTAGTTATTTATAGTACTGACTGGTGTCTTTCATCGTTTGCAGACAGAAGAGCTCTTGCTCTATATCTCTTTCTTCTCTTGTATTTCGATGTTATTTTTTTATCCATGTCCGCTCCCAATGTGGAGCATATGGCCTCCCAATGGAGGTATCTCAACAGAAGTTTTTTTTCTACGAGAATTGTTTGTTATTCAGTCGATTAACCTCACTTTTTTCAAAATGGGTAGAAGGGAAAGAAGGATAAGGTTAGAACAGGATTAGTGGTTTGGTTATCACTATTGCTACAGCAATCTATTTTTTTAGGATCAAAAGGATGGGAGGAGAGAAAATGATGTGAATTGACATCACAAACACCCAGTCTTCGATCACAACTTTGAATTGAATAACTCTCAAATTTACTGTGATCTGACCGGGAATCGAACCCAGACCTGCGTAATCGGTAGAGCAAGCTTTAACCAACTGGGCCACAGCAGGCGACACGTGATTTTTTTACTCTTAATTAAGTCTGAGTTTCCAGCTCACTGCGACAGGTCATCCGCATTCTAACCTAAGTAGATGTTTACAAATATTTTTAATATCTGTAGCTGAGAATATTTTTTTATTATTACATGTAAAATGTATTCTGATTTAATTTTACTTATACTGCTTTAACTTGTTTATGCAATATGGCAAACAAATAAATACGAAATTGTTGGAAAATTTACTTTTTTATTGAGAAGAACTTTAAAAAATTAATATTGGAAAAGCGACACTTGATTTAAGAATGGTTCGCACAACTTGTTTTGACCTACTTATTGAACACGTTGAAACAATTTTATCACATAAATTAAATTGCAATTTATCTATACATATTCTGAAAGTATAAATTGAAGAGAAAATAAATTCAAGACCAAAAACTTATCTTCGCTTAAAAATAAATGTACGTTTTAATGGCAAACATGTTTACTTTTAAACATAAATAAATTTCCTTTCTCAAAATGGTACAAAAATAAATTCATTCACATCGAGAACCACTTTATTCCAAACAAGTATTTGTAACTGAAATAAAGGGTCGTAAAGATTGTTGCGAAGTATATTATACAGGTACGAATACAGATACAATAAGGCTTATACAAATCTTGACATTTATTATATGTGTATCTACCATGAAAGAGAAAATCAAAGACAAATAATAGTTCAAAACCTCGCTCGTACCGCATACAAAGATGTTTATCTGCATGACTTCATTTCATTATAATATAATATCATACAAAGGTAAGTAGATATATATATTTAGCTGTAAGGCAGGCAAAAGGTGGTTAGGTATGTTAAAATATAGTTCACGAGTAATTTAACGAATACACACGGTAAATAAACAACATTATTTTATTCAAACCAACGGATATCTAGATAGCATCGCTCCAGGCCGTACAATAAATATGTCAGACATTTCGATATGAAGGATTTATACAAATGCTGCGTAATGATTATTTATTTATCAAAACAGATACAAGATAAAACATTGGCTTATTATTGCTGTGTTTAGAATTTATCGTATTTTTCAAATACCGGTAATTCAGTTAAAAATAAACCATGGTTTTCAAAAAAATAAATAAAATAAAAAATTCTATTATATTGAATTATTAGTAACAAGAATAAACATCAAAACATTTATTTAATAATCTTAGTAAATCAAATTATTGGAAACCCATTTCTATTTTTATGTTTTCGTCAAAAAATATCATACTAGGTAAGGACAACTTCAGAAATATTTTAGTATGATTCAAGAGATGAAATATCCACGTACTGATCTAAAGTTTCGGTCTCGATTCTCGGTTGGGTCTAATTCCAACCATAAATTATTTATACATATTTTTTAATATTCTCGAATTAGATTCCAGCGACTTTAATTGTGTTTATCTAAACTAATTTTTATATAATTAAATGTTAAAAATACGTATAAAACTGTTTAGAAAAAATGGAATCCACATTGATTTATTATGTCTTCTTGAATATATGTACCAACAATTGAAAGATAAGTTATGGTTGAAAAAAATAATATTGAATGATGAATGGATGGATTTAAAATCGTAAAATTACCAGTAAATAGTTTTGCAATCCCTTAATAACAATGATAGTATATATCGACTGTAAAAAGGAAAAAAGGACAACGAACAAGTATAACAAATTTTACAGAAGATACAAAAAACGTTTTTTGGTGATTTTGGGTCAAAGACAAATTATGAAATATATTTCATTGACTTTATCTGATAAGGATAGTAACTAGTTTTGTGTTAATGTTGGAACTCCTCCAATCTGAGGTATTTAAGTAAATTATTCAGCTATTGATACTTTTTATTTTACGGTACGCTGTATGTTGATACATAATATATTTAGTAACTTTCGATTACATTACTAATAATTACGTATTAAATAAAAATGATAAAAAAATCCGCCCCTTTCTCGGAGCACTCCGAGTATCTCTGGGATTAAGCGAGCTCCTAGTTGACTTTTTGGCAGCCAACCGTTGCTTATTAGGTTAAACATATAGGTGAATATTTCATTTGATACGGATGATTTATTTAGAAACATAATATAAGATTTATACATTCGAACAAGTCCAAAGATTTTTAATGTAATAGTTGTCAAGAAAACGGATTTGTAATATGACTAAATAGTGATTTATTGCCCACTGCACAGCGAACAAGTTTAATGAATAACATGT
The DNA here is from genome assembly GCA_031772345.1 of Himalopsyche anomala. NCBI lineage: Eukaryota > Metazoa > Arthropoda > Insecta > Trichoptera > Rhyacophilidae > Himalopsyche > Himalopsyche anomala. The sequence goes on along the minus strand of CM062826.1, from coordinate 14,799,773 downwards.
TCGTGTTATTCATAATAACGTTAAATCTCCAATTTACTTTAATCACGGCACTAAGTTACTTCAGCATAGTTACGAATTCATCAATTTTTATAATAGTCGATTTGTTCATTAACATTTTGTTAATTAAACTTGGATGAAATGTATAAAGATTAACTAGTATGTTCATATGGGCTTATTTGACGAATTGTAAATGGGATAAAATAAATTATAATCTTTATCAACAATCAGCGATGTTTATTAATTATAAAACTAATCAAATTCAATTATTTTTTACATAATTTTTAAATAATAACGTCCACGATATTTTTACACGAATTATTTGTTCCTACACGATTCATAGACACAAACAAACAGAAGCGGGTAACAGATTTACTAATAACAAAAAATCCAGCAATACACTATATGACTATAGTAATAACAAACAAAAGACTTCGTTACATCCTAATATATAAGACGTTTCAGACATTTATAGCGATGATTAGTCTCTTGTAAAAGTCCCCGTATTTATTCAACTAGCGATAAGTTAACATTTTGTGTAATTTAAAATTTTGGTCTTCATTATTAACCTTCTTTACACGATTTTATCTACCACAATGTTTTTCTTCTTTCAAATAACACGTATTTACGTAACGTAACGGAACGTATTTACCGTGTAAAAAAGAGTTGAGTATACGTTTTGTTTTTAACGTGGTTCTTTTTACCTCCTGCCGTGTATTTTTAATATAAGTAACTGCAATTCTAACTAACGTCTTGCACAGAGAAATTCTGAAGTTCCCTGAAAAGTTTTTAAATTATTATCAAACTTTAAGAAACGCAATTATTCATGAACTTGGTTTTTTCTTCGTTTAATATTTCTTTATTTCTTTTAGTTCATAAAAAGAAGTCTTAGCCGACTAAGTTTAATTGAACAATTATGAAAACTATAATTAAACAATGTGTAACAACTTTATTTCAAAAGTTTTACAGACACTTAAAATACAAACATCAATGACAATTTCCTATGTAATTAAATTCTCATAAAGACGGTAGAACTAGTCATGAAAAATACATAATATAATATTTGCAAGCAATAATTAGAACCGCTGGATCAGAGTTAATAAGACTTCTGATTCCGAGATCCGAGACCCCAATAATTTTAACTATTATCTTAATTATATTATCTTGATTATCTTAATATTAATCCCGGATTTTGGGATTCACTATAACATGTATTTTTTTTTAAAATTCTAAATACTTTCAGATTTGCAACCATATTTATTAATACAATAATTCCCAACAGTATAGAATACCATAACAAATAAATTTATTATGGTCTTACTCCCATTAATATTGTTTAATAGTCGTAGACAATTTTACTGTATTTATCCAAAGTGTAATTCAGTTGCAATCATTTTTTTTAATGGCAAGATAATATTTTTTTAATATGAGATCTTGGAACACCGGGCTTGCTACATTTTTCCCCCAAATTTATCTCAAGCAACTGTGCCCTAAAAATAAAAATCTGTCGCTTTGGCAGATACTTGTAATGTCAAATATTATTTGTAGTAAGATTAAGGATATGTAAAAAAATAAATACATGTGAAATGATTGTAACAATCAATCCTGGGATTGATAGATTGTGAACTCCGAAATCCCTGGATCATAAAGAGGGTCCGGGATTGGATGCTTTTGCTTAGAGGTCATATATCGAAAATTAACAGTCTGATGTGAAAAAAAATGTCTACCAGTGACTAGGTGTTTTTATCTTGTATCTATCTGTATCTATCTGCTTATAAGGTAGAAAGCCGACTTAATGAATACGAAGACTTGTTATTAAATGTATAATTGTCGCTTGAATATCTTGAGGATTGATTGGTGTGTATTTATTTGTCGCAAAGCCGAGTGAATGATAAAATAAGTAATGAAATCAAATAAATATTTTTTTAATTCATCATGACAAAATAATGTTTTTGATAGTTTGTGGCCACTGAAACAGACGCAGTATATCGCCTACGATTGTTGCATTCAAGATGCAACGTATTATAATATATTATGTCTAGCATAATAGAGCACCGATGACAAAAGTAGTAGTGAGCACTTACTTATGCAAGTAAGTGAGCAAGTTGAACTTCTCCTCGCCACCTCACCGAAGTCTTTGTTGGGACGCCGGTTATCTTAGTGAATAGTGAATGCAACACACACCCAGAGTAACTAAATTGCATTTAAAACCATTCAATGGAGGAGCAATCTGGATGAGCTGCATCAAACTACGGGTGCATAGACACCGTGAATCTTTTCACACTCATAATTTAATGTCACGCACAAAAGAAGAGGTCGACGAATTGTGACGAAAAGAATATCTGGACTTGTAGAAGATTTTACATTAAAAACAACAATATAATCGTGTTTTTACTAATAATGGTAGTTACAAAACACGTAAGCACACAACATGTAACGTAAATTAATCAAAGAGGTAGAAGAATGTGCTAAAACGTGTGACATTATTTATGATAATACAGATACAATCTTTCCGCTTGGACTTAACTGAAATATATTTTTTTTAAAAACGCGATTTTTTTTAAAGTTCATTTTTGAGATTTGGGGTGAGTTAAAAAAAAAAAAACCAATTGAAAAATTGCAGAATAGAGATATTGAGTTTCAAAGTTTTAACATATTTTTAGATACTTTATGCAAATAGGAATGTCATGATTTTGTTAAAATTGTATCCATTCTTACATCACTTGTTAATTAAGCCACACCAATACTTTGTACTTGGTTCATATTTCATTGCAAAAATATATTTTTAATAGAATTTTCCCGCTTAGCAAAATCAAAAAAATGCAAATAGCACAGAAACTAGGCTGAATTTAATTTGATCTCTTTATCAAATTAAAATTTGGAATATTTTAGAGTATTTCCCATTTATAAGTCAAAATAACTGAAAACGGCAGTAGGTTCCTATTTGCTTAACTCATTTTCTATACACACTTACTGACCCTAATTTGTATTTTTTATTGATCTCATTAAAATTAACAACAAAGATTAAGGCGTAATATTTTCAGGCGGGTGATGATTAATTGAAAGTTAGTTTTTCTTTAAAATTAATTCAAGCAAAAAGTACATACGTTTTAAATATTACAGCAAGAAAGGTTGTATACAAACTTTTCTAATGAAAAAACTAAGCAAAAACATTAAGGCATCATCAAATTAGTTTCGATTTTTTTATATTGGGCTTGCAAGATTTGGAACCGCTTATGTAGATGATGAATCCGGGCTAGGATTTATCACTTTTAATCGAATTAAATGCAGTGGGATGGTTCAGAGAAATTTCTGAAGTGATTTAGTTACTTCGATGAAATACATTCCTATTCACATATTTGTCTAAATTATATTGAATGTTGATTTATTTATGTTGAACAATAAAACTCATTGATATTTTGTTGTATTGTGTGCGAGTATCTTTTTGCTTTTTATTTTCATAATAAATTAAATATTCCTCAATTTTATAAATATAAATTATGGCTGTCATTTAAGTAAAACCCTTCGTCATATGAAATTATTTGTTTTCTCTGAGAGTGTCCAACGTTAACGGTTCATCACGTAAAATTCCCCGCACAAAGGGAACTGGAAGTTCGGTCCAAGTAGATCCGGTCGGGCTCTTTCATGCGGAAGTCATATGGTTCATATAGGAGAATCGATTCGCAAAAGGACAATGGTTTTAGAAAAAGAAGCTGCGACATCGCTCAAAGCACCGCTCGACCTTTTTGCTCCCGGCATAATTCAGTTCTGGTGTGAAAAGTAACCCAGATATAAATGAACAATCTGATCGGACGAGTCAAATGGTTAATTTTAGTTCAGATTTCGGATATATTTTCAATAATGTTTACTTATTATGTTGATCAAATTTTATGTAACGAAGTTTTAATTCAGGCATTTAGATAATGGAGTATTAAAATATAACGCTAGTCAAATTAGTGGCTGTATTGAAAAATGACGGATAACTTTATCCTGGAAAAAATTGTAGCCCCCACTCATTAAAATACTAACATTGAGTTAATCGTGTCATGAAATATTTCTGCACATAAAGGTAATCTATACCATAGTTTCTCTGATATTTTTCCGTGGCCCTCATATCCGTTTTCATATAAGCCCATAGGTTTTTCGAGACTCTGGAACACAATTATTTCGGGATTGATTGACTGGAAAAAAGTGAGAAATTGAAAATTTCCAAAATAATTCTTAAAAAATTTTGCTCGCTGGCAATTTAAAAAAAAAATATTAAGCAATTTACGGATTTCCCAAAATATAGTATTACATTACTTAAACACGAGTTAAATAATTAAATAATAATAAATGCAATACTATAATTTGTAATATAAATTAATATGCAAGAGTAAATAACAATATGTATTGTGTATCTCTTCTAAGACAGTATATATAGCTGAGTAAATGCAGGTTTAAACATAGTTCTGACGCGATGTCACACGCCGAAACAGCTATAAACTAGTTTTATAAAAGAACTGTAAAACTAAATACTTTGATATTTTTAACCTTTTTACGATGGATTTTTAATTAAAGTAATTGTCAATTCAATCAACAAATATTAGACCCATAAGTTCAGGGCTATAAAATATCTCGGAGGTCCCCCAAAGTAGATTTTTATTTTTAAAATATTGTTCTAGAAATAATCAAAAGAAAAAATATGTAATTTCATCTTTGAGATGTTGTCTCGAACGCATTGAATTGTAATGAACATCAGTTTATAATACGTTATACTATTATTATTACTGTGTTGTGTTTACGTCGACGATAATTAGGTTTTGTATGTTCCAGACAGGATCGTAGAAACAACCCGGCAAAGGCCAGAGAGTTATTGAGGTAGAAACAATTTATCTGAAGTCATGTTAATTTAACCTCATGTGACCTCAATTTTCATTTTTAGATTTTTATATGAAATTTATATACTTCAAATGAAACAACATTCACGTACGCTATCGTTACACTGGCTATAACAAATGAAAATATAAATTACGATGTACAAAAATTTCTGATAAAATCAGAGCGAAAAAAGTATCAAAAATAAATAAAAACGTTTACGTACATTTCAATGTGCACGGGATTGAGGAGGTTAATAATGTGGGAAAATGAAAGGAAACGGTTTTTTGTATTCTACGCGTACATCTTATCATAATATCCTCTTTAATATCTTCACTATTCCGGCAGAAGTTGGTAGGAAATACAATGATAGCCCTTTTTAAGATAAAGTCTATAACCTTGATACTTCGTGTTACATACACACATATGTAGAAAAATATTATTAGGGTCTTTCAGGATACTTTCCCTGTAAGGCTCAAGATACACTTTTTATAGATTTTAATTAATAATATGAGGAAGAAAACATAGCACTAAAATAAATTATTATCCTTTTTATCAATATCAAAATTATCAGAAAATATTTGAAAAAATAAAAGCTTTTGCTTTATAAAATATTTTTAACATATCGACCAAATATTTAGAATTTTTGCCAAGCCGAAATAATAAAGGGTGCTTTTTGAAGTTTTGTTATTCGAATTAACAACACTTTTTCCAGCGACAGCCAATTTGACATCTGACAGCTTATAAGGGCTTAATATAGTTTGTCATTACATCATGAATAGACTGACATATTATTTAAAAAATCGTTGTTCAGTTTGCAAAACTTAATTTTGAGTAAAAAACCACAACATTTTTTTCAGTGATAAGGCTCATTATTGGTTAAATGGCTACGTTAATAAGAGAAAGTATCTATTTTAGAGGAAGAAAATCGTGAAAGACACAATGTTTATTTTACTTTTTATTTTCTTCGTATATGTTTTAATTAAATACTTTTACATGTTATTATTTTTAAAAAATCAAGATACTCACCAGTTCGCACGCACTCTTCTGTGATACAAAATGTTTTTCTTCTGTCTGCAACAAAAGAAAAATACAAGTTAAATTTTGCGAATTATTCAAAAAAGAAAAATATCTTTACCGTATTCGATTATTTACATTGACGCCTTTTGGCAAAATTACCTGCTTAGATCTTTAGAAAACTATTTGGAGCAACTTGACCCAAAGTAAAAAAAAGGTATTTTATCCCAAAATTTACGGGAATTTTATAAATATATACATTTTCCGTCCGAATTGCTTAAGGTATGCGATATTTTCAAAGTATTTACGTTGTAGATTATTCCTTATGGTCCATTCAACCCAGAATATTTTGTTACAAGTTCATACCTCAATAGACGACCATAGAAAAGAATCAAATGTTATTTTTGTATTGGAATAAATTGCAAAGATTTAGTTCGCTTGGAGTATTTTTATGAAATGTAAATTTAGACCGTTAAGGTCTCAAAGGCGAAACTTTAAAAGAACAATAATTTGATAGATTATTGAGAAAACAAATCATTTCTTAATTTTCATACAGACGAATTAAGTTAATTCGTTTAAGCTGCTTGTTACTGTCGCTAGTGTAGAACACATATTTAGAAAATTAAAATAATCAAAAATTACTGAAGAAATTCTATGGGTCAATCCAGGTTAAAAAAAACTCGCAATATTGGCAATAGAACATGAAGAGTCACACAAATTTTCGTTTAAATATGTATTTGCCACTTTTTTAACTTGAACAAGTTAAAAAAGTGGAGCATTTCAAATTTACAACATTTTCTATGCATAAATTTTATTTTTGAAACAAAAAAATATAGGCCCTTTGACAACTTTTCCTTATCAGCCCAGACTTTTAAGTGCCACCACTGGAACAGAACTATAAAATTCTAAAAATTTATTTTTTGGTGAAATTATCGAGTCATTACATTTATAAAAACGAGTTCAGACATAATCGTACATAAATTACTATTTTTTTCAAAAAAACTCTCTCAACCACGATTGTTATTGATTTAAAAAGATAACCCCAAATGTGTCCCCAAACAATCCAAAACACTTTGATCAGCCGTATCTCAAAACTGCCAATTTATAGTTGTAGCACTGTGGAACTCAGCTAACGATATGTAACTTCACCCACATATGTATCGGCTACAGCAGGTGAATAATATTGGTAAATTTTTGACATCATAGTATAATTATGCTATCTTCTAATGAAGGAATTTTTTCCATTATTTCGTCAGGCACATTTACTTCTAATGAATCATAATGGAGCGTTTCAACATAAATTGTTATAGAAGGGAATGTGAATTACACCAAAATTCGATTGAAAAATCTAGTAATGAAATTTTATTATTATCAAAAAAGTTTTATATTTTTAAAAAATATAATCCCTTCCCACCTAAAGTAATCAGTTAGAAACTGAATCAAACGTCACCCAAGATAATTGAATACTCAATTATATAATTTAAATCATTCTGCTTTATTGCAAAAGCTAAGTGACTTATAACTAATTTAACACGCTAGTGTACATCGGTCAAATAAACTTGAATTATCTTATTTCTCTGATGTGGATGATAATCAGCCTACGTGTCTACACTAGCCAGTAAAGTAATTGTTGGTTTATGTAGGAGTAAGATGGAGAGGATATAATCTTCACTTCCAGTAGAATTCTTCAGCCAACACTCGTCTATAAATATACACACGTGCACTCGTGTGCTTGGTGAAGTAAGGTAACCAGTGTCGGCGATAATATACGTTATCGGAAAATGAATTCAGTAATAAGGAGTAACTATCAAATCTTTTCTTATTACCAAATTCTGGTTTGTCTCAATACCGAAATGCTGTTTCGAAAATGCTAAATACTAGCATTTTGTAATCTGTTCGTTCAACAGGAGTTGAATCTGAAATATCTTTTTTTGCAACCTGGCTCTGCACGAAAACCTGATCAAGATTCACCGATTTCAGCATTGATGAACTAGTGTTGTAAACTTGTAAATTTAATATTTTAATTCGAATAAGCAATTATTTTGAAATAACTATTGTATTGATTTAGTTCATTCAATATATTTGATAAAATTATATTATAGTAAACATGACATTAGTAACGATCGACATTTTTTTTATGTTGAAATAAATTAAAATTCACGGAAATGCTTTAGCTTTGGCTCTTAATATAAAATCACGTATTCCATTAGCAATTCCAATTAAACGAAGAACTAGGAACTAATAAAAAATTCGTTGCGTAGCAAATTTTAACAGAAATGAGTAAATTGAGTCTTTTTTTGGATTAACAGAAGGTTGTACTAATAGTTATTTTTTTTTATTGCAATCTAGCTGTGTGCTTATAAGAAAATAAATAACAGTCTATGGAAAAAAATATTGCTAGATAATTAAATATCTCAATAAAAAATAGCTTCATCCGTTCCAACATGCTTTGAAAAAAATATAGTTAATAATGAACAATTAGTTTTGTATAAGACGGATGATGATATAATAAACTTTTAAGTGGTTTACTGACAATTTCTTAATGCAAAGGCATTAAATATATTAAAAATAAAACACTTTATGTATAGATTTTCGCATTGTCAGATTGGTCAGGTCTGGTTTCGTCCATTGGGATCTTAATCAAATGATCATAATAAATTATTTGGTAATAATACACGATAATAAACACGTAAATGTTCACGATTAAACCAATGTATCTTAAAAACTAGAAAGGTTATGAATGCAAGTAAATGTAGTCATATAATTCAAATTTAGAACTTTTAGGGTGTTTAATGTCAATGCTTTGTAGAAAGGCATTATTAAAAAAAAAAAAACACTAATTCCGGTTGTATAAAATATAAGTGGAATTAAAGCAAACTAGTGTTTCATTTTTTTACCAAATTTGAAAAATAATATTTTTTTAAATTCAACAGATTCAAAGAATTTTTATTTTTTATTTAAGTATTCACTCTTTTATCAGCAAATATAATATTTATGTCACTGTTTTTCTTACATATATTAATGAAAAACCAGTTTTGGTTAACTATTCAATTATATTACACATTATTAAAATATACCCTCTACTTAGAGCTTAAAGTAGTTCTTATAGTTATTCACAAAACTAGAGTGATAATGTAATAGAAATTATTGTGGAATATAGAAAAGATATCGGAATAAAATTGTTTATTTATGTGTAACTGAGAGGCAAGTTTTGAAAAGAGGGAACAAATTTATAATAAATCTAAGATTTCATTTATAATCCGTTTATTTTTTATATATTTTAAATATAGACAAGTTTCCCGATACTGTTGGAAGATATTGTCAAAGTTTCATCATAAAATAATGATTTAATGTGACGTCGATAAGTGATTTGCTTATAATTGGCAAGTTCAGAATCCTTCTCTTAACTATCAGTTGTATTGATTTATGTGTTGGCAAATACTCTCAGCTGGTAGGCATAACAACGAAAACTTTGTTTGAGCCATTTAGCAAAAAAAATATTATAACATTACAAATTACACTAATAATAAAACATTGGTGATTTCTACACTATTTAAATAGGATCAATTCTTACCACTGAGAATTGCCAGTACACCTCAAAAGTGAATATTATTATGGTTGAGAAAATTTATGTTTCAAATCATATTGCTTTTTTTATATAAACAATTTAACAAAATTCTGCAGACAAAAGCTGAGTGTCAAGTAAATCATATCGTATAATAAAAACACTTCTACTTCATTGAAAGATCAAAGGATTTTCAACTGATCAATGCTCTCATTATGTGAACGGTATTTACATAAATTGTGCAATAATGCGTTTCAATTTATATCCGTATGTAAGCAGTTGAAATTTTTCAATTTTATTGGAAATATATTTAATAGATTATAGTCAAAATAAATTTAATTTTAATTTTTCAAATTTTGTGAACTGTCAGATCAAGTTCATCCGTGCAATTGAATAACTGACGATTCAAAAGAGAAACTCGGATCCTTAGTGACAAAACACATAGAAATGTACAAAAAATTCAAATTTAATATTGAAATTATAAAATGTTAAATACAATATACAGTATTTTTTTTTTTTGATGAAAAGGTGCCGGAAGTAATTTCTTATCAAGCTTTTTACAAAAGATTTTTTTTCTAATCCATATCCGTTCCAAATGTGAAGCATATGAATATAAGTTTTTTTTATGAGAATTGCTTGTTATTTGTTTTTTTTTTGCTTATTTTTTCAATTTTTTTGAGCCAAAATGTGTAATTTTGTTTCGAACGTATTGTAAGCTTGATGTTAATTACTCATTCACATACAGTTCAAAATTGTTTTGCTGTTATTACTTTTTCGCTAGATAATGATTAAAAAGCGTTTTCAATCGTCTCTTTCAAATAATAAGTTTTCAAAGTAAAATAAAAATTAAATTTTGCAAATATTAACTTGAATCATTATAAATACCGAAAAAAAAGTGCCGGAACGCCGCTCCACCGCGTAACATAGGAAAAAGCACTGTAAAAAGTTTATTTCGAGTTTAGTTTTTAAAAAAATGAGAATATCTTTGAAGAAAACGATGTCACCGGAAATAGTGTGTGTAATTCACGCATGTCAATTTAATTCTGATCTCGAACATCGGCTCACTGAACTGAAATTCCTGTTTTTGTTTCAAAACATTGCATTATTCCACGAATTTAATTTTATCATTCTTTTTATAACACAGTTAAAAAAAATATTATCTTAGATTGTGCTGAAAATTTACCGTCACAAACCCGGTTTTAATTATGTATATATAAAGATCATTTCAAAATAAATTATCAACCATATGCCTCTGCTATATATTATTGTATTAAATAATTTTATGCGGTGTCAAGATAGAATAAAAGCGACAGAATTTTAACAATGAGACTAAAATGAGCAAAGCGGCCAGGCTTTTGTTTTAAAACTCCATTCTTATCACGCAATAGAAAACAACTCATTAGAAAGAAAATTAAATAAGAGAGTTTTGTTTTATTTTCTACGTCACTAACCACCGCTTCTGAGAGGAAGTGAGTCTGCAAATATCGTTATTCAAATGAAAGCAAAGCATGTAAAAGCGACGAGAGTCTATTTGCTTTTCCTATTCTTTGCACGAATTCTCTTACTTTTATCGTTACGTACTTCTGAAAATATTACGGTAGTTTTCTCTCTATAGATATCGAAAATTATTTGTAAAGCTCATCTTCAACAAATATAAAATATTTCACTAGTTAATTCAAAACAATCAGTCGTAGCATTGATTTTTTTTGTCCGCTCCCAATGTGGAACATATGACCTCCAAATGGAGGTAGTTCAACAAAATATTTTTTTACGATAACTGTTTTTTACTCAGTGGCTCAACCTCTCTTTTTTCAAAGAGAGTAGTAGCGATAGAAGGATAAGGTTAAGACACGACTAATGGTTAACTAATCGAACTCGATACGCCCATTTATTGAAGGATCGGAAGGGTGGGAAGGAATTTTTAGACATCACAAATACCCATGCCTTCGAACAGAAATCGATAAATCAATCGAAAAAATGCCGTTCGTACTGGGACTTGAACTCGTGGGATTCGGCACGGAAGCCCACAACGCTAACCGCTGCGCCATAAGACCCAACGGCGTTTTTACATGTTTTTAAAAAAGATTAAAGAATGAACAGTTTTGAAGAAGACTCGACGTCTAAAGGAAGATGTGCATGTCTGCTTTAATACAACATTCAAAAACTTTATGAGAAAATGTAAAATTGCTTAAATGACCGTTGGTGCTGAAAAGAATAACAAAACAAACCAAAATTTTAAAAATAGTATGTATATTGAGTTCAAAGTATAGATGGCACTGCATTTACAAAATTCTTTATTTGAATAATATCTGTAAACCAATGTTGTACCTATAATGTATTTCAACAGGAAAATGCTATTATAGATACACAGTATATGTAGAAATCATAATCCATATTGTTTTATAGAAGATTGTAGCTGTATTGTATCTATAAAATAAGAAATAGGGTACGCATTATAATAATAAGATTGTCAGCCGGAAGCAGTGCGCAAATATCAGGAAGTAGAACTTTATGTCACTCTTCCTGCGCGAGTGATTTCTCACGCGTGAAAATAACAAACAGGAAAGATTTAGATATACTTATCTAATCTAATACTGCCTTCTGTGATATGTTTTTTCTGAAAAGCACATCGTCATTTTACATAGAAACTCAAATAATTATACACGAGTGCTTGCAAAAAATTCCAACGTTGTTTTTGTATCTGAGTTGCTTAATTTAAAATAATTTAAAACGCATTGCAGATTTTATTTCTAAGATCTTCATTTGTTTTTTACTAGGCGTCGCTTACACGGTCGACACTGGTACATATATTTTTTTCCACTTTGAGATTTTCCACTAGAATTTTGAATATTAAAAAAATTAGGGCTGTGTAGTGGGGAGTCGAAGTCGTTGAGTTGGATTGATTAAACTAGAATCGTACTAAAAAAACTAACAAGTTTGAGTCCTTTAAAAAAAATTAGCACCACTACGTGATACTAAGCCTAAAAAATAATCATTGTCATTTGATGATCTCGGAGTCAGATTTGTCTTATTTCTTAACGATTTCACAGCCCTGCCAAAAAGATAATTTAATGCAGGGGTTACCAACCTTTTCGGACCCTAGAGCGCAATCTAAAATATTGGTAGGGCGGCGAGCACCACATTTTTTAAAAATCTCAAAACCCAGGAATTTACCGATTTGCCCAAAATATCACCGTGACTCGTTTTTTTTTTAGCTTACCGAGGAATATGAAAATAAAGTTGGCGGGCGCATCGGAATCAGTCGGCGGGCATGAGGTTGGTAACCTCTGATTTAATGCAATGCTGAACTTTTTTTTTGTTAGCCCTGTGGTTTAATATTCAAACATATGAATTTAAAATAAAGAGCTGAAATTATTCCAATATAAAATATTTAATTGGATCTCTTGTTACAACGAAGATGGTTTCCCACCACTATGAGTAGTTTGTTGTGTAAATGCAGTCAACGTATTATCTTCCCCATCTACTTACAACCGCAGTATTTCAGCAATGGTAATATTCAATTCTCGTTCGTTATTCAGAAGTGAGAAACCAACAATGGAAGATGAACTAGTCACACCGCCAACTACTAACAACTTATAAACTTTAATAATTTAAAACTTTACTTTTTACTTTTATAATTTAAAAAAATATAAACTTTATATTGGCAAATTAATGTAATATCATTACTTTTATTATTTTGATTTCTAAAAGACAGCCCTGGCTAACATTAGATTAAATAAATTCTTCTCAACTTCATAAAAAGGCGCACACGTTTTAAAACAATTTATTTACCTCAATGTTTTTAAGTAATTGCGAAAACTTACAAACGATTTCTTAATTAAAAAATATTCTTGAAATGGCTACCATTGTTGGTTTTCTAAATGTATATGATAAATATTTTTTTTTGAAAAAAATAATATAAATTCTTAGGCTTTAATATTACTCATTGGTGGTTTTTAATTAATTTTAAGACAAACAATTTAAATAAATAACTGTGTTATTACACTGGTTTTTGTAAATTTATTGTGACACATTGTTTGTTTTTTTAGAAGACTGCCAGAGAGTTAGTCTGAAGATGCTTTTTAAATAGATGAAACACGTATTAGGAATAGTAGCCTAACTAGTAAAATATAAATTTAAATTCTTTTATCATGTCCGCTCACCAATATGGAGCATATGGACTCCTAATGGAGTTTATCTCAACAGAAAAATGTTTCTACGAGAACTGCTTGTTACTCAGTTGCTCAACCTCTCTTTTTCCAAAGAGAGTAGGAATAGAAGGAAAGGGCAAGGACAGGACTAGTGATTATCTAATCGCTCTCCATACGCCTCGTTCAAAGGATAGGATGGGTGGGAGGGGGGAATTCAAGACATCACATACATCCATGCCTTTGAACAGAAATTCATAAATCGATTGAAAAATCAATTTATATAACTGCCCGTACCGGATTCGAACCCGTGCCCTCCGTAGCGGTAGCCAACGATGTTTACCACTCAACCACACAGGCGACTTATAATCTGTTTAATATATACTTCCTTGAATTTGTTTTTAATACAATATTTGACCGTTTTCTACGTACATTTCTAATATTGATAAGATTTTATCTTTTTCGTATTCTATGTGATGTTGCTCAAAAGATGTCACGACTATAATTTATAGTATAAATATTATTTGAAAATGGAAAAAGAATGTCATATATTATGAAAAGTTGTTTAATCTAGCGATGTAAGTATGACACATGGTGTTTTTTGTAATTGGAACACAAAACATTGCAGATTGACGGGTCTTCGATCTGAAATTCAAAATGGTGGCGCGAACAACAAAAAGCGAACGGAAATTAACATTCCGCTTCAATTTATTGACATCATCATTTCCTTAGTAATGCGGAATAACAAACATGGCGTCCGATTGTAGCGACGCCAATTTTGCGTCCCCGTTTTTCCCGCCGAGCGGCGCGCTTTAAGACTCATTTAATATCCTGAACACACCGAGAAAATCGTAAAAAAGACATCCACGCGGTAAAAGTGTCCAATTTGCCAACGGCTTAATCGCTTCTCGAACACTTCAGAATTGAATTTGTTACCCTAGAGCAGCGGCATTCAATCTTATCCGCTAAGCATCGTAAACATTTCCGAAATTAGGTTTCTCCGATACCCTCAAGTCAAATTAATAAATTCATGGGAAATTGTAATTTATACCCCCCGACCTTACTACGGACTGGTTTATATGAAAACGTTTCATACAGATTCAATTGAAAGAGTCTCACAAAGATGAAGCGGTCGTATACATCGGGGATTATTATAAATATAACTGAAATATTGTATGTTCTACCTTTCTGAGCGTATTCGTTAACGATCATTCGAATAATTCATGGTAATAGATTTATATTTTAGTGATTTAATTGGACACAAAAAATTTACAACAGAATTGACAGTCAGTGTTTAGAATAGCTATTTGATAAACATATTGTCTACATATTCACAACGGCTAATATGTTTTCACCTGCACTCAATCGCACTACAAAATGTGGTAAAACAATCAAGGGCTCGGGAAACAAATGCAGCAGTTTTCATAACCCTACAACGTTGGAAAATTAATTTAAACTATTTTATATAGATAAAACGTCATAAAAAAAGGTAATTTTTATATCATTACTACCTTAGAAAATTTAGTATAATTTACATTGTTTTGAAAATCCGTTTAATAACTAACTTGTTTGTTATACAGAACTATGTAAACTGCCGCTTTTGTTACAAATTTAAATTCTTCAAAAATGTATATGTTAAAGCCTTATTTTTTTTTAATCAAATACTTTATATTTTACGGAATTAATTTTGTTTAATGATGACAGAAAATATTAAATATTTCTCCGTAATTAATAACAGAGACCATACTATTTATATTCATTATGCAATTTTACATGAAGAATTGCCGAGTGGACAATGTTCTTTGCGTTTGATTTATTCGGTTGCGATCTGAACAGACATTCATAAATTGATTTTTTAAATGCATGTGATGTTCACATTTCTACCCACCTGATCTTGAGAGTTAATGAGAGCAATTATTTAACTATAAACAACCTATTCCAGAATTCTTTCCTAAAAAAAGTAGATTGACTGACCGAATTAGTTCTGGCAACAAAACTTATGGTGAGAAAAAGGATTTCAGTACCGATATTACTAAAACCGGGATTTCGGTATCAGTGGTGTTTTTTTCAATACCAAAATAGTGGTTTTAAAAATGCGATAATGCCTATTTTTGACATTGAAAATTGGTTATAATATAATTTTAAATGTATAGTAATAATTACACTGTATTGCAGTTTTATCATTATTGACAGATTTCAGAATTGATGAGTCTGTCAATAATATATTATTATTTTAATAAACTTTTTAGAAGTTTTTGTAAATTACCCGTTTATGAATATAATGTATTTTTTAATGATGGTGTTTTATATATTATCGAAATACTGATTTAGGTTTGTGCATTTATTGTTTGATTACGGCATTACGGTACGAATTAGCCGTATTTTTTTTGTAATACAGGTATTAATTTTTCTAATACTCTATTATAGGTCCATAAACTCCAGGATTCTACGACTACATAGTTTAAAAAATGAAAAACAAATTTTGATTAGTTATTAAAATGGAAGAAAACTTATACACTAAAAGATATAGTTACGGTACAATTATTCTATAAAATCTGAAGTGACTGCCAACATAATTTAAAAAATAGCATTTTTAAAAAGAATTGATCTTTAAAGCAATAAAATTGCATTCAACATAATGCAACAATCTTGATTCATTATTTACCAAAGCTTTTTGTTCGTGTTCAAGAAATCACAAAAATATTCAAAAAAAAGTTATGTTTTAAAAATGTAAATTGCGTATAATTAAAACATATTATTTTCTACAGCGTTGAGTAAACAACAATGTTGAGAATTACTGCAATGGGACTCCTGTTTTCATCGTTTTAACTCTTAGCAGTATAATGAGAAAATTCCACTTCTAGTACTTAATTTTAGGCAAAAGAATTTCAATTTACAGCGTAAGCGTAAACTAAAATTTTAACAATATTTTATGAACACACTTCTGAAAAACTTGAAACAGATATTTGATTACAGACTTAACAAAATTTATTTTATCGCCTACACTGCTCCAAATATAGATATATCTTTCTTTAACTCCTTTATCATAAATTTTACAGGAGGCGCTAAAAACGTGTTTTGATGATTTTGTGACATATGCAAATTATGAATTATACACAACCTTGAAGTGCACGGATACTTCTAAACTGGTGTTTAATTTATATAATCTAAAATTAATTAAAGAAGTTGTCTAGGAAAAACCTTTATTTCAGTCTTTTTTCTTAGTTTTATTTTTTTACAAGGTCATCTTTTTCAAACTTTAAAGCTGAATTTAGATACTAACTTGGCATTTGCAGCTTGCATCCTTTTGATAGAACGTGTATCAAGTTTCATACATTGTGATTATCGAAAAAATCCTGTTTTGAAAAAACTGTGGGTTACGTCCTTTTTCCTTTCCACAGTTGATATACATATATATAGGTATGCTATTTTAGTGTATGAATCACTTTTTATGAAAATAATGTAAAAAGGCTGTTGATTCATACAAGACTGTAATAAATTAAATCACACAATAATAATTCGTTAGCGTATAAAATAATTATTTTTCATTCATTCATAAAACATGATCTTATTTTAATTTTATTACACAATAAATTAAAGATTTATCTCATCTGTCACTTATTAGAGTTTAGCCTGAAAAGTAACCAATAAAAACAAACAAAATATGTTCTTTTCATATTAAAATTTGTATTTTTCGGTAATTTTTCACCTGGCAATTTCATTCACCTTATATATTATTATCGTTGTTGATATTATAATTATATAGATAGTCATCAAAATAGTCAAAATACAAATAGATATTCACAACTATGTAGAGACCCGTATTTCTAAATATATGCTGAAATTCAAAATAGTTAAGTTAAAATAATATTTTTTTGCAAAAATGAAAAAGACGCAAAAATTCGAAATGAATATAAAATTGTTTAATTTATTAAAGAATTGTTACTATAATATATGCGGTTCTTCATAAAATTTCAGCACCTATAAGCTTACATCGTTGTAGTAAAGGCTCTTAACTAAATACACTAGAATGACCAGAAATCAATAGATTTAATCAAGCTAAAGACACCATTAATGACCAAACAAATATCAATCAACATTGCTAACACCCCATATAAGACGTTAATAAAACTAATAATACATATTAATTAAATATTAAAAACGATTCGCCTTAAATAATCCCATATTTATTATCGTTCCAAGAAATACTTTTTATTAAATACATATAATACTATAATTTTCAATATAAATTAGTATGCTAGAATGGATGAGAGAATATATATTATATTATTGTATATCTCTTCTATAGCTGGCATATGTAGCTAAGTCAATATAAATTTTAGTTGAAATATCTTTTAACTATATACATATATAAGAATACGTGTAAAACGAAGATACTTTCATATTTTTTCACCAAGTGAATGGCAATTCAATCAATTACATCACAGTTGCTCTCGCACATGAAAAAATACATAAATTAATTAATTTACGACAATGCTTATCTTAGAACGGAAGATCAGGCTGTCACCACACGGGTACGATGATCGGCAATCTGACCAAGGAAGTCCAGCACTTGCAGTTTATTTGATACTTGGCCTACCCTAACGTTAATTAAGCTTACCCTCCCATTCTGTTTTACAGCCCCAAGGTTTTTACTTCTCGCGTTAAAATTTTAAGCTTTGCTACAGCTATATTGTTATAAACACGCCAGATAATATAAAGTCCTTTATTAGTATACCTGTCTTAAAATGCCCCGTTACGCACTTGGTACGTTCATCTTTAGATGAATAAAAAAAATATAAAGTGTTTCAAAAATTTGGAACGAATCCCTCATATTCAGCTCATTCTGAAAATGAGGCAGTTATAATGAGCTTAGATAAAAGCTCAATGAATTATATCTCATTATTACAAATCAAATAAATAAATTCGTATTCATTATTTTTCTGAAAGAACTTTTCCTCAAAAAAGCAAGATCGATTTTTTTTTAAATTAAACTGAAGTAAATAGGTCGATTATATTTTTAAGCGAAAGAAAATATGTTTTATTGTTTTGAAAGTGACGTGGTGGATTATTTTTATTTCATTTTTTCACATATAGTAGAAAATTTATATTTTTACCATATTGTAATGAAGTTCAAAAACATTAATTCAAAATTCAATGGTAGAAGCATATTATAGTTTGTGTACGTATATATTAAGAAATAAAAAACACATTTTTTTATTCTATTATTGAGATTAATATGATCTGGATATTTAATGGCAAGGTTTCCTTAACTATGTTCCGCGGAACTGTTGAAAACAAATAATAAGAAATATTTTTCAAAAACTAGTAAGGATGATTCCTGAGTTCGAAATCCATTTTCCGTAATAGCTTGACTAGCAGGCGTGTATGAAAATTTGATTGATTTAATGAGTGATTTTCTTTTGAAATATAAATACAATTAGCCATTAACTGATTTCTGGGCGAGTCTGCCAGAAGAGTCCCCCAATGTGATGGGACGAGCTATTATTGTTTGATTTCCGTTTTCTACTATATTAAATATTAAAATATTAAAAAATAGCCCATAAGAAAAACTTAAGTTAACAATACAGCTTTTTAGATAAATACAAAATGTTTTAGTATAGAGGTGAGTCGGAAGAGAGTTAGCTTTTGATTGGATCCTACGAAAATCGCGTAATTGAATCATTAAGTGAAACCGTCACAGACCACCGTTTGATTAAGTTCATTTTCTCGGTAAACTTTGCGAGCTTTCAAAATTGAAACGTCCAATAAACTTTGAAGCAACTCGAGCAGTGCAGATATTTCATTTGAAGATGAAACGCAGTATGTTTCAATTCGTGATCAACTTGAGTGAGAAACTTCATACTGAGTACAATGGAAGCAAACTAAATTTGGTTTTCATATAATAAAAGCAATCACACATCAGTATGTGAATGAAACTTGCTCAAAAATAAATTACGAGTAATGTCAGTACATTACTCGTAATTTATTTTTGAGCAAGTTTCATTTATTATGAGAAATTTCTTCTTTTGTTCACGATCTTATACCCCAAGAATAAATGCCCACTAATAAAGGCATTAGGACCAACGGCAGTTAGATTAAGCTTGACGTAAAATAGGTAGGTATAAATAAATAAAAAAAACATTGCTCACTTGTTACGAAAACATTTTATTAGGAATTTACAATCATTTAAATTTAATCACACACAATATTTAACAAACAAAATTACGAATTATTACAATACACAATAACTATTATAATACCTAGCTTGCTCAAACGATTTTATAGAAGTTAAGAAAAAAATATACTTAAGTCCGCGCGGCAGAGAACAAAATGAATTTAAATCTCGTCGAGATCAGTTTTTTCATCTCGACGTCGGGCTTTCTTTTCGATACCCTATTCGATGAATAACGTATCGCACAAAACCATAAAAGAAAAAAAACAACTAGTGGCTCTAAATTAAAGGTCCCTAGAAGCAAGTTCCAGGACCGGGAAGTGTACCCCACACACGTTGTGTTCGGTTCTTGTCCCAAAAAGCAAAAAAGAAACAAACAAAAATCGCATCGGTTATCGAAAAGCAATGTTGCCATTTAAGGTCATAAACAATCAAACAATCGATACTACTGGTAACATGATGAAAATTTTTTAAACACAATTAATTTAACAAAAAAAATTAAATGTCTGTCAGTTGCCATCATGAAAGTGGTAGTAGGAGCGTAGGCCTATAAATCATACCGTATCAATACATGTTTTTCCAAATATTCAACATCGTAATTTTTGATCGTTATTGCATTGCAGTACTTAATTTTACTCAAAACCTACATAGCAAATAAACAGATGTGGTTTTATTTCCTTTCATATTTTGTAACAATTGCAGACTGAAGCAAACAATTTTATTGTTTTTTTCCTATAAGTTTATACAAAATTCAGTTGAAATCAATTATTTTTAGAATAAGATTAAAGGAATTTTACCAGTAAAGATTCAGTCATTAAATTTAAGTTGTTATGTAGGGTTGAATTTAAGTTTGGGAAGTTCAACAAATTGAAATTATTCTCAAATTTTATTTCGAAGTCTTAAGGACGTATTTGGTGTTTGTGATATTTCTTCTCCTCTAACTAATTTAAATTATCTATAATGTAAATAAAATAATGAAAACATAAATTAATGTTATTTAAATGATCAATCAAGAGATCACAAAATGGTTCAGGAATTGGATCCCTTTATTGCAGCTATCAAACTTATAACAGAATACAACATTAAATTATCGACTATTTTAAGCTTGCTGGGAATAACTTTCTAAAAAAAATACAGAAACAATGCATGTTTACGATAATTGTATGAGAAAAATGATTACATATAATCATGATTTCTAAAAATAATCACGTTCATATTAAAAAAAACATAATCTTGATAATGTTGGTATTGTTTTAGATATAAAGGATTACTTTCAATGAGTTAACGATAGAAGACACCTAACATAATACAAAATACGAGGTCAGGATTAAATCACGATTAGTAAATGTTATTTAGTTTAATAGCTAGTGGCTTGTGTGACATTCGCCTTAGATTTTCTTGATTATTCTGTCTCCCTTCGTATACACTATCTGAAAGTAATAGATAACAACCCGAAATGTGTTTGTAAAGAATTCACTGTCGTTAATCTGTAGTTGATTTTTCTTTTAACGAAAAGGTTAAGTTGGGATTTAATTAGAGATAATATAATCAATCTTTCATTCGCTTGTTTTGTTTATAAATAGAATAACAATATGGACTATTTTGGAAACTAAACATAAACTATTAGTTTGTATTTGCACTACATATGTTTCATTTTAGCAGTTGTATAATAGCAAATTCCGTAATAAATGACTTTTTGCTGTAATAAAATCATAATTATTTAAAATTATATCAACATTTTTTTTAATATCTAGCATAACAGCTAACAGCCAAGAATCCAGGTATTTAAAAATGACACGAGGTAAACTCTTATAAGAATTATTAAGTTGAGAAGAAGGGACATCGTAAGTACTCATGTAGAATTTAAATTCAGGGTGAAAAAATATGAATTTTATAATAACTTGCCATAACTTGAACCCAGATCAACCTGATCGCTAAGGTATAGATAGCTTTTACCACTAGACTATATTGGATTTTAGACGTTTATTCAAGGATAGTAATGCTCGAAGAAATTTTTTTCTTCACTCAAATCCATGTGCATTGATACAAATTCGAGACGATTTTAAAATACATAATTGTAATTGAACGAGTATTTAAAAATAAATAGCTTATAACGTCTATAAACGTGCATCGTTGTACTTGAATTATTTTAAAAATTCTCAAATCAAAAACAAAAACTGTAAGGTTTTATGATATATTTATAAATTTTTCAATAAGTGATGGCTTTTGCGCAATTTTTAAATTTTTATTTTTTTTCCGCACACGACATCTACCAGTCGGAATAAAGAAAAACCTTAGAAATAAAACGTGACATTTGAAAAAATTCAAGTGGTGAATACGTAATATTCTTCAGAGTAATATACCGTACATCCGTATTGTTTAAGAAGCGGAAGGTAAAAAACAACATTTCCAATAGGGTTGCTACATTACGATTTCCCATGTTTTTTTAATCATTTTTAAAAATACAATAGTTCGCATTAACAATTTTATATTATGAACACGACTAATAATAAGTTGAAAATGCTCTTCAGTTTCAAAAAAAGTTTGAGCAAATGAGGTGTTCATTGCATTGCTTGTGTAAAAGAAAAATGAT
Source organism: Himalopsyche anomala (assembly GCA_031772345.1). Lineage (NCBI taxonomy): Eukaryota > Metazoa > Arthropoda > Insecta > Trichoptera > Rhyacophilidae > Himalopsyche > Himalopsyche anomala. The sequence continues at coordinate 14,777,421 of CM062826.1, read as the reverse complement.
ATACATGATATATAATATGTCACATTGAATCTTGTTTTTGATTTATTTATGATTTATTTACATAATGTCGTAGTTTACTGTACTGGGTTAAAAAAGAGTTAATATATTGTAAGTACAGATGATCAATAAATAATTGAAAACGATTCAAATAAATAAATCATAATAAGGTAAAAGATAATATTTAGGTCAACAAGAATTATAGAATACTTCTGAAGACGTCAACAAAAATGTATTTTGGGAATATTTAGAGATTTGCGAATTTATCTGTATTTAAATAACTACAAAGGAAAAAAATATCGAGGGAATTCTAGTAAAACATGAAAAAACTATTGCAAAAGTTTTTTTAGCATGTTCTGCACTTAAAAAATGTGTCAATTAACATGTTTCATCTTAACATCTTCAATTGATCTCCATGCCGGTCTGCAAACAAATTTTCACTCTAAAAAATCTAAGTCCTAACGATTTATTTTATTCAATATAAAATTCTTGTTAAATAATTCAATTTTTCGTACCTCCATTGACATTATTTACTAAAATAAAATAAAATCAATTTAGCTTGATTTTTGAAAAATATCCTTGACAACCCTTTACTTTCATTTTGCTCTATTTGACGCTGCATCCTTTGCTGTTAACAAAAAAGAAGCTAGTGTTTTTGACAAGTCAACAGAAGAACAGGGCAATCAGCTCGACAGCCAACAAGGCTTACTATTTGTTCTGACATCTCACATCTGTTGTGTCACTTTATCTCAAAGTTTCGGCAGTGGCTCTCATAATTATTTTATTAAGACAACTTTGATTAAAAGAAACGTAAAGTATTATTAAAATATAATTTTGTATTACCGTAATCTGCATTAGAAAGATAAAGATTTCTGTCAAAAAAACAAAAAACAATTGTGCAAAATTTGTAAAGACCGTAACCTACAATAATTTATTTTATATAATTGCAGAACAGTGAAAAAATGCATTGATAATGCCTAATGTTATTTTTTAATTTATATAATAATGCATTATACAATACATGCTAAAATTGTACGAAGTATTTCGTATTGTATTTTGCCGTTTTAAGCTTTCGGTAGATAATTTTCTATACTATCTTTTAAGTGAAGGAACATATAAATTAAATGCACGGATGCTAACAAAATATACATATACATAAATTTTAACGTGAAATTTTATTACTTGTGACATTGTCTTATTATTTGTGACAATGTGTTGCTATGACGACACTACATATGTCACATAAAGTGTAATTTAGCTTTCCCGCTCTGTTTTTAGTGAAAATCATTCGATACCAACTTTTGTAATCAACTAAAAAACATATAAGCGCATTATAGTAAATGCTGTTTATTATATTTTAGTTTATGAAATTATAAAAAAATATTATTATTTCATTGATACGTGTTTTAAGTTTGTAAGAACCACTTCAAGGTATTGAAAATCTTTTCAAGTCAGTAAAACGCAGGCAGGGTAAAGTTGTAGTGGTAATAACAACGTTTTAATTTGTAAAAGAAAATTGATAAAAAAATATATTTTTATTCAGATGTACGCCAATGATGAAAAGATGATACGTTTACGGTTGGCATGTGACTTTTGTCTGGAACAATGGTTAAACAAGAAGTAGCCGAAGAATACGAATGTGACACTACAGGGTATCTGAGTAAACGTTAGTTTCCCTCTACGTTAAATAAACAAATGAAAACAAAAACTTTATTAATACTTTTCTTCAACGTGTATTATTTTTGATTGTTTAAATAATATTTCTTTTACATCAACAATAAACTATTCAACACCTTCATAAGCCTTCGTAGCACTGACCAAAAAAAATAAATTAAAATTCGTGACATCATTTATTCATACCGTTTTTTTAAAAATGGAGTATATGGTCTCTTAATGAAGATATCTCAACGGAAGTTTTTTTTCTATTAGCATTGTTTATTTAATTAGTCAACTTCTCTTTTTCGGAGAGAGCAAGTAGTAAAGATAGCAGAATAAGGTTAGGACAGGACTAGTGATTTACGAATGCTTCTCCAATCCAGTGGGAGGGTTTTTTGACATCACAAACCCCCATGCATTCGAATAGAAAATCAATAAATCGATTTAAAAAATGTTGCTAGTACTGGGACTCGAACCTATGAGATCTGCTATGGACGTCAACAACGTCAACCTCTGCGCCACGGATCCGACAAACTAAATTGGTATGATATAAATAAAAAATGTGCAAAAATAATATAAAAATACACTTCTGAGAAATAAAAACAAAAATAGTTTGATCGAAGCATTGTTTTATTGTGACAAATATTCGGCTTTTCTTTACTCAAAAATAATATACAATCAATTCTCCTTTTACATGGTATATACGTTCCACAAAAAACCGTGTGAAAAGCGATAGAATTCATATAAAAATTGATGATTGGTTTTCTAAATTTAAAAAATCTTTTTAATTTGAAAAAAGTACAACATTGTGGTATAGAAAATCGTAAAAAAGGGAATAAATAGTGAAGACCCAATAAGTAGATTACTCAAAATATTATTCATAATATTATGTATTTTAATGATGAAAAAAAATAGTATTCATCGGTACTTGAATATATTTGGTGACTTTTATGAGGGACTGAAATAAATTGCTTTCATTGCTAGAAATGTCTGACACGTCTAATGTGTTGCAATCAAATGAAACCTTTTGTTTTTCATACTGTTCTGTATTGTTATTTTTTTTTTGTTATTAGGAAATCCGTTATCCGATCTTGCGTTTTTTGTGCCTGGGAATCGTGTTAGAACAAATAATTTGTATAAAAATACTGTATTTGTTCTTTTTAGTGGACCGTGTTATTTCAAAATCGTGTAAAAAAAGTTGAGTACTTATTAAAAAAATATTTTCGACTTAATATTTTTTTTCAACATCAGCGCTTTTTGTAGACATACTATGTTTTATTTACTTATTGATCAAATACGTTCATATTATTAAAATTCGTTTGATAATCTGTTTTAATTAATTATATTCTTACATGTTATGTCATATTCTTATATGTTATGTTAGTACTTTATTTTTTTGATCAAATGGGCCTTGTTTGTTGGAAATGTTTACAAATACAGGTGTCTAAATAAATAAAATGCGAGCCATATCTGATTTCACTAGTTATATTTCACAATGTCATTTCTCGAAGGATTAACATAAACAATAAAAAAACGGATTACATAAATATCCTGGTCCATTATCATATTGCTTACTATTATTTTAAAAGTTCGTTTGAATAATAATAACATTCTATTTAATTTACTTTAATCTAAGTCGAGAGTTTTTATTTCAAGCTTTCGGAGAGCTTTAATCCGTTTTATTGTCAAGACAAAAGGCTGAGCTTCGTATTTCCAAAATAAAATCCTCGTTTTGAATATAAAGTGCGCGAATTTTCTTTAATCTTGAATAAAAAAAAACCTTCGGCGGTAACTAAATGGTGTAAGAAGCTCAAAGCATCAAGTGGCAAAGCTCCTTGGCTGAGCTCGGATAAGGGGGAAATTATTACTGAGCAAAAGTAGTAACTAGTCAGTAGGTAAGGTACATCTATTGGGCGGTCGGGCGAGTTAACTTTCAGGATATATTACCTATCTTAATTCCACCTTTGTAAATTATAATATAAAAGCTTAGTTTCAGAACTTTCTTGGAATTAATGTTGAATTGAAGAGTGTTACACTTTTAATACTTTTAAGCACGAGAAAAATATTATTTATTACATTACGCTTAACTTTTTTTCAGATATGGTAAATATTAAAAGCTAGCGTTAGAAAAAAAACTAGCTGTTTCCGAATCGCGCTTTCTCTATGATTTAATTCAGGGTACGTTACAGTGAATGGGAAAATATGAAAAGATTTAAGATATCTTTATGTTTTGACGTACATCGATTGATAATATTCTATTTATCGAAGTGTCCATTCGGAGACTCGAACGATTGAATAGAGTAGGAGAACGTAGAACTAGAACATTTTCCACTTGACTCCGTGACCATATTGTTGTTTAGTATCCTCTATATTTTCTTTTTTACATATATAGTTGAAACTATTTGTATAATTGAAAATGATATTTAAATAGTGTCAATTTTTGTCATACTCTCATTGGTAATTATTTATATTTACTAGGTGTCCAGTTTCATTCTCCAGTGTAAGCAAAACAAGACACTATTTTAAATGACAGATTCAAATTGGCTTAGGTATTAGTCTGTCACTTACATATCTCAAATAAATTCCCAATTGGTGGCGGATCGGTCAAAATATTTAAATCGCATAATAGATGATCTTTTGTTGTTCACAATCTTTTGAGATTATTTTTCTTATACTGCATAAAACTAATCTCTCAATTTACAACATAGCTCAATATTGTATATTACGATACATAATAGTCAGTAAATATTAAAAATAATAACAGTGATACAATCGTTAGTGACGTGTATAAATAAAGGTGTGTACAAAAAATATTTTCAATTAAAATGTGTGGTTTAATTCTGTCAAATATTATTTTATCAATCGAACGAGTGTGATATGGTATAAAATAATTATGAACGTTTGAAAAAGTTTATATTCTTATTGCAACATATAATTTTAAACGTACCGTCCAACATTGTTTATTTTTATTCGTTTCAAAATACCTATATGAATACAAAGTAAAATTCACTCATATTCAGCAAACCGTAGCATATTCTCTTTTATGTAGAATGAAGATTTTCGTAGATAGCTGTCGACGTTAAGGATTATATGTTATATTTAATGTTTCTGAGAAATACTTGTAAATTTTATGTTTTTCTAAATATACTCTTCAGAAAATAATCTCTCCTAGAAATTGTACTTAAATTTATGTAGGTATATATAATATGTAGACATCTTTAAATTCTTGGGAAGTCAATGAGCTTAATGTTTACGTAGCATTTTTTGTAGAGAAAATTGTTTTTTTTATAATCTCTAAGAAAAGAAACACAATATTTATAATACATTACATGTTTAAATAAGAATGGTATCGACTTGGTACAGGCAGTTAGAATTCATTATCAACTGATCAGATAAAAATTGCATCTGATTTCCACCATTATCCATTAAACCTTGTTGATTCTTTAACTCAGATATAATTTAACACCTAAATGCATGATTTTCTACTTTTAAATTTAAACTATTTTCATTTACAATCGGTGTGATTGCAGAAAAAATAATTAAGTTTTTTTTCATTCCTTAGCATTTGAGGAATAAAAAGAATTTTCATACAGTTTATAAAAAGGAAACACTAAGAATACACCATTAAACTTCTAAATGCTATTATGATGAACCATGTTTTTTGATTGTATTAAAAATCGTTCTAAAATCAATAGCCGCCAAAACTCCAGCTTACTCTGTTCGAATGAAAATTATAACGACTTATCAAGTGTAGACAAGACATATATTGAAACAATATGAATAATAAATATGTATTTTACCATTGGGTATAAGAATACAATGTTAAATCGATTTCTGTTTTGCGAAAAAGCCAAAACAAAAGTTTGTACTTTTGGTACGCATCTATGTATGTAAGGGTTGTTAGTTAATGTGTAATTTATTCATAGTGATAAATATATAATATAATATAAATAGTAAGTCCATTGTTACTTGTCGTCTATTCTTAATTTCTATTCCACTCCAGTAATTTTGTCAAGTTACTAAATTGCTAGTTAAAGTTAATATATTACTGTATTCCCAGCTGATGAGTAAAGTTTTTTTTAGCTATGTTCGCTCCCGACACATGGACTTATAACAATACAATAGTTTTTCTCATCTAAAGTTTTTCTACTGATAAAGTTTGCGAGCAAATAATTTCAACATTTTGTAGTTTACAGTAGCTATATTATTTATACAGAATTTAAACTAACTACTAGTTGACTAATTGTAACTATACCCAAAATAAAATTCTCTTAGAATAGAAGGAAATATTTTTTTATTCGTATCGCAATAAAATGTCGGATCCTATGGCGCAGCGGTTAACGTTGTGGGCTTCCGTGCCGGACTTCACGGGCACAAGTCCCAGTGCGGGCAGAATTTTTTCGATGGATTTATCGATTTCTGTTCGAAGGCATGGGTGTTTGTGATATTTTAAAAATTCCCTCTCACCCTTTCCGATCCTTTAATAACTGGGTGTATTAAGAGCGATTAGTCAACCACAGATCTTGTCCTAGCCTTAGCATTATATTCCTAATACTCTCTTGGATTAAGAGAAGTTGAGCGACTGAGTAACAAACAGTTCTCGTAGAAAAACTTCTGTTGAGATACTTCCATTAGGATACCATATGCCCCACATTGAGAGCGGAGATGGATAAACAAAAAATCGAATGGAATTATAAAAAAAAACAATATTTAACTTACTGATAAAATACAATTCTTATACAATAAAAGACAGTGAATTGGAATTTTGAATTAAGTCCATTTTTATCCATCTGGGGTTAATGTAGCTCAAAATTTCTCGACACGACCGACGATGATGTATCTTTTATGTGCATGAAAAAAAAACAAAGAATACAGCAGACATTTTTGATCGATACTCACTTGTCTCGCAAAATGATTGATGTCGAGTAGTGGCACCTACTTTACATCGCTCAAAGAGAATTTTAATTGACAGAGGCCAGTACAATATTGTACAACAATAATTCGTGGCCAAGTATCACTTCTGTTATGGCGGACTATCGCTGGTCAGAGAATTTTGCTTAATTGCAAGTTTCAGACATTTTCAATACGTTACAATATTTTAAGAAATGATTGTTAACTCATTTACGGAACAGGGTAAGAACTAAACGGTTATTTACCGATCACCATTACAATAAATTTTGAATGGTGAATATTGTGACTTAAATATTTATCGATACAAAAGTTTTTTTTTTCAATTTTAATTTTTTAAAAGCTCGAAAATAACAGAGGTAAATGTTTTGAACTCTTCAGGGATAACATTGAGTAATTTATCAGCTCTCGAGTAATTCTCGAACGGCGTGTTTCGGTAATTCAAGCTTCATGTTTTTTCTAATATTTTATATTCGAAGGGCATATATATTTTTAGTGATCGATATTCATACATGTTGTTGATATATTTAGCACATTCATAACTCATAATTTCGACTTTTTTGTTACTCATTTCTCACAGTCCCTCGACAACCACTATATTCCAGTGTTACTCAAGTAAATTAAGTAGCGGAACCTTTTAATATTTTATACATATTTTTTATACCCCAAAAGTTTTTTCTGTATCAGTCTTGCGCCATTTTCAGATACAACGATGCTTGCTGAAATAATTTTCCTCGCACTTAGCTACATTTTTATATTTAAAAATACTGTCATTGAAACAGTAGACATTTTTACTAATTCATCATTAAATTTGTACAAACTCAATTATCAAAATGTATTATATTTCAGGAGAGAAATTCAAAATAATAAAACTCGTTTCCAGTCACTCAGTTTCTTAAGGGTGGAATGGACTCTTAGTTCAATCAATTATACTTGCAACTATGTGTATCTTTCTTCTGAACTCAGATAAGGAATCTTCATAATAAGACTTGTTCCAAATGGTTTGTTGATTCCTAATAAATTCTATATTATGCTCTCAAATATGTCAGCTGATTTTAAAAGTAAGACAACGTATTTAACTGTATGTGTTTTTGCTTAGAAAATAACAACTTAAAAACGTTTAAGATTCTTTAATTCAATTATAATAATTCAGACATTTTCATTGTTTTATCTGAATTAAAATCAAGTTCTTGCAGATTCATATTCAATTTGACCAACATTATGTAAGTCTGAAATGATAATGTGCTAAATACTTTTCAATCGACCCGTTTGAGCATCTAAGTAAAACCCTCTCTAAATTATCATTTTGTTTCAGTACCCCCACTTCTGTTCAGGGAATCATAGCCGTATACGGTTACAAGTAAGCCACAGCGATTGGAAAATTTAAGTATTACAAAATGTATCCACTCCCAATGTGGAGTGAATAAACTTCTAATTGAGCTAATCTTACCAGAAGTTGTTCTAAGTAAACTGATTATTTTTAAGCACTTCTCTTTTTAGTTGAGATAAAGAATAGAGGGATCAAGTTAGGACAGGAATAGTGATTAGTAAAACATAAGACGTTACATACATCCATTACTTCAAACGCAATCCATTTTTTTAAATATAAACCTGCATGTAATAGGATTCAAGCCAGTAAACACTGCAACCGAAACCAACGATTTTTTTCACCTGAAGTAAAAATATTTTCATAATATACGATGTAATTTTTAAATATTTTGATTTACGAAACAAAAATATAATAGTTATCTGATTTTAGTTTTCTATGAAAGTTATTTTCTTTAAAAAATGTTTGATTCATTTACTCATCCAGTGCGAGTAAAATATGCTAAATAACTTTACTGAAAAGCGTATGCAAATTTAAGCCTCGTTCAAATAGAAACGCATATCTACGTAAAGCAAAATTTTGATTTCTTCTCTCGCTTTGCTGTAATATTTATTCTATGAAAATGTTGGAAGCAACCCACTGTTAATTATTTAATATGCATTTAATATTTATTGAAGTTATACTACATCAAGATTTTGATTTGTGAATTCTACTCGTTTGTATTACAAACTAGCTTTATTTAACAAAATAATGACGTTTATAAAGAATACTGTGACCTCTTCGTATTATATTTTTTAACCCAATTAGTGTCAACAGGTAATTAAAAATAGTCAATATTTTATCAAGCATCTTTTATGCTATCAAATTGTTACAAAAATATATCGTAACGCATAAAAAAATTAGGCCTTCATCCAATTATAAATTTACCAGCAATAATTGATTCTAATGAATATCTAAAAATAACAGCAAATATTCATATAAAAATATTTATACTGACTCGTCATAAATAATTCATGTTTCTTAATATTATTATTTTGTTCTTTAGGTGATGACTATTATTTCTGAATTTTTAGAGGGTTGAAGACGAGTATTAAAAAACAAATTGATTGGGAAAAAACAATTATAAAGATTCACAATAATATACTACCCTCACTGAGTATGATTTCGTATGTATGAATTTTTCATTTAAAACTTTTTTTTTAGATGGTGGTAGCAAATGTATTTTTTTCCAATATTTTAAAATATAATGTTTCAGAGAACGTGGATTTATTCTCTATTCATTTGCAATTTCTAAAATTGCTCGTATGGTACAGCTTAACATATGTTAATTTATATAAGATAATAATCGAACCAAGTTCAGCCTCCATCCAAGTAAGTTCTTGTCTGCTATATAATTAAACTATTATTATCATTCAGAAGTATGTAAATTCATTTACCATACAGTAATTGAAATGCAAATGTTTGTAAAGTGTATTAATATTTCCAATATGAAATTATCTACCGTTTCATTCGAATTGAATGAATCTTCATTAAAATTCAATACAACTACGAAATGCTCGTTACGTGACACATATAGAAACTAAAATTATCCCCGAGAGCATACGTATTTAGCAAACAACTATACAACTTCCTAAGTATATTATTATGTAACTTATTAAAAGTGATATAATACTTTAGTTTTCATACACAACTTTTCGTGTCGTTTCATCATAAAATAATTCTTTATGTGGGATTAGGGATTGTATTATTTTTAAAATTAAAACAAGCCTTACATGACTAAGGTAATTTTAAATTACGCCAGCATATTAAAAGGTGATCATTATTATGAATATGTGAACATATATTTAATGTGTCTGCTCCGAGAGTATATAACATCATATTAAGGTGAAAATTATCAAAATGTTTTAGTTCTACAAATATTATTTTACATATGGTCGATGGCTATTTTGGCTAACGCTTTCATCAGAACTATACATTAACTAATATTTAATTAACTATGCATATATACAGGCTAAAAAAATACACAATTAATCTTCTAAGCTATTCAAAGATCTTTATTTATATAGAAAAATATATTATTGAATTTTATTAATTGACTTTATTGTTTCACAGAATGATAAAAAAAAAAGATTATTCAAAGCAAACTAGTTCAAATTTAAAGTATTATAAATAATTGATTAATATGTTTTCACCTTTCTAGTTACTTTTAAATAAAATACAGTGGATATCGTTGAACAACACAGATAATATTTTTTTTATGCTGAAAGAAGAAAAATATAGGAACGACCACTGGATAATGTAATTCCTTATTTTGGGAAAACTATTATGATAATTATACAAACATGCCATATTTATCTGCAGTTCCTAACGAGTTTTTTTTCTGAAGATTCATATTTCACTTGAATTATTCGAAATTATAACTTGAATACTGTTAACTGTGAATCTTTAACGGAAATAACACTATGCAAGCACTTTTAGTGTGTTTAATGTCAACTGTCAATACATTAAATCTTTAACATATAAACATATATTTTTTTACTAACTCCACAATTATTTTACACATCAAGACCGGCTTCGCAATTAAACAAAAATAAATTTGTAAAAAATAAAAGTTTTTTTTCAAGTTTATTCAGAACACCGCGAATAGTTCTAAGGTTCTACAGTATTGGCAGCCCACCGCTGATTACCTTTCTGAACAGCTCAGCTAAGCAAATTTTTTACAGCCAATTACTGTCAAATACTTGTCAGGTTCCCATGCACTGCGTGTTTTAAAGCAATATTTATATGGATATGTAAATATTTGGTCAGTATGTTTTTCAACTTTTTGGACAGTAAATTAAATTTTCAGTATGTTTGCAGCCATTTTCCAATTTGATCTTAAATAATTACATGCTTAAACAAATATGATAATTAACCTTTCAAATTGCACAGTTAATGTTTATCTCATTGATATTTATACATGTATTTATTAGTTATGTGTGTTGAAATTGGTTGAACGGAGTTTATATGTACTTGAGCTTTGGGTGATGAGAAAGGATACTTAAAAGCAAAGTGTGCGCGTGAAATCAATATCGGCACATCTCCAAACTGAAAGCTTCCAGCATCATGATGTGTAATAAATATTCATGCAAATTCCATGAGCACTAACACCACTTGACTCAGTGGCGTATTTGTAATTTCACATCACCTGGACGAAGCTAAGCGGGTAGGCACTCTAGACACTATGATGTTTCTTTGACATATTGTATATTAATTAAAGCACTTAAATTTTGTAACTGGTAATTATTTTCGTATTCGTTTTATTCTGGAAATTTAGTTTTGATCAGTTTATTTTACGTTGAATATTATTCTATACTCAATTATAAACAATTATTTTACAATGTTTCGTTTGACAACGATTGCATTTTGAAATTGTGAATTTTTAGTAATATAACACATATTTTTTTACTTGTTTGAAAAAAAAAACAATAAATCACACCCTTGAAATGATATAACTTTAAGTACAAATTAATAACACAAATTTCTCAAATAAAATTAATGTATAAATGTATTTTGATAGTTAAAATGTAGGATTTGTTAGATATATTACCGTAAAAAGATGTTTCTAATAAATTATGGAACAAACCAAACGATACAAAATAATATCTTGTATTTTTATCGTAACTAAATTCACCATTTATCGCACGTTTCATATAAGCCAGTACCTATCCGCAGTCTATCCGTATATATAGCAAAAGTGATAAAACTTATTAAAAACACAATTGGAATATTGTGAATAATTCGTTTTTGGTTTCACTATTTAGCACACATATTGGATAAATTTTACATTGCATTTATCATACACGTGTTTTTTTATCTCGACAAAAACAATTACTTTCCTCATCAAAACCAAACTGAAATATATCATTAATTACTCAAACATTTATTTTGATCATCCTTTCTAAAAAAAACTATACATTAGTATCTATTGCTTGTACCTAACTGTTAAAATTATTTAATAGCAAGAATACATTCGAGTAAAACCAGAAAAAGCAAATTTAAGCCGCACAAAAAAACCTTAAGGGATGCATAAACTGTCATTTTTGCTTCAATCGAATAGTCGATAATGTGACATTAATAGTCTTATAAATAATATGATATATTATATCAGAGTACGCCAGCCACGCAATGGATCATGCTATTTTATCGCCAAGAAAATGTGATAATGTTTTAATGTTCTGTATATATTAAGTCCAATTCATTAAACCCGAAGACAGTATTGTCAACATTATAATAATGATACTATTAATTTAGCGCAAGCAAGGTTATAAAATCTTCGTATAAATTTCTGAACTTCGCGTAAAAAGCTTTTAAATTTAGCAACGTATTTACTTGGTACGTGGATTGCTTCATATGCTCCATTTGTCAAAGTGGTGCTTATTATCAGAAGATTTAAGAATTAAGACTTTGTATGTAAAGGCTATTAAATCATACGATTAAAAACATTGTATTAATGTCACTTAATCACACAATCATTATAACGTAATTGCTTGAATGATTATTTTTTAAAAATGTGTATGTTGTATTATACTAGAATAACTGAAATAGAAATTATCGCGTAAAATAATTAACTTTTAAATACAATGTCATATTTTTAATTCAGTAATTTAATAACCATAATTGGTTTAGTATTTATTTCTTCTGTGATAAACTAGAGTCTGTTTAAACATGTGTAGTTCAAACGATAGCGTAAAATAATTCTTGTATAATCTTCAATATTTGACCATTAACAATTTTTGTTTGTCATGTCCTCAGGTGAAATATGAATCATGAGTAAAAAAAAATCGTTTAGAACTGCAGATAAAAATGACAGGTTTGTATAATTATCATAATAGTTTTCCCATAATAAGTGGAAACGGAAACCAACAGAAGAATACGAAGTAAAAAATACTCAACAAATGGTGAATATGGTGAAAAACTAAGCACACCCCAAAAGGAAGAAACAATCACGGTATAAGATTAAACTTCCACTGCGTTTAGTTCATTATTTCATCAATGGGGACTTATTTTGCTGTCTAAATATTACTATTTAGGTGTTCATTATTTATTATGGTGAGATAAAACTGCTTTTTTGCATGTCCGAGAAGAGGAAACTTTGAGACATCAAGCCCATTAAAACTCACTGTTGTAAGTTATTTCATTAATAAAAAAATCATCGGTAATCAATGCATATATTTTAAGTACAGCAAAAGTGAGTAAGATTATACGTTAAAACTATTGTAATTTGGCAATCGTATATTTATACTTGTTCGCATGTGCAGTGACAATTAACAGTAATTATTTTCAATTACCACTTCATTACTATTTAACAAAATTGGTTATTAAAAACATAATGTATGATTGTACTATTAAAGTCTTCGTTTCTGGTGCCGCCATATATTTATGTGAATAGATAATGGCATAATTAAATAAATTTTCTCGTCATATACATGTTGCAATATGCTACAGTACATCATTAAATACATGCAATGGAATATGATATTATGTAAAATGTAAGATGTCGCTATTATTACGGTGCATGCGGAATTTTCTATTAAGGGTTCTGCCACATTTCTCCACTGTGTCATTAGCACTCACTTAGTTTACGGTTGGCAGAAGGTAGGTTGGCACTGTCACGCCGCTTCTGTCAAAAGGGGATGTTTATGATTAAATTAGAGGCTTGAACGTCGGAATAATCCCTTTGCGCTTGTTCTCTGACTTCCAAGAAGGCGTCTTTCTAAAAGTGGCGAATATTACTTCACACAATACATAATTTATGCTAGCGTATAACTATAATGATAAAATCTACCCAGCAATTTCAGTTAAGTGAGCTGTGAGGCTTAAATATTACCACATAGTTACTGAATTTATTCTCCATCTATTCTATTAAATCGCGCAGACGTGGATGAAAAATAAACTGACACACTGTAACACAAACGTGTCCGTTGTTTTGATGGATTTGACGGATGCTCGGTTGTAATAAATACAATGTAACATTAATTTTATATGTTGCAGTATTAAGAAAGCGAATCCATTTTTTTTTCACAACTTTCGACCACTAATAAAAAATATGTCTTTTTACAGCAAACTTTGTATCTAAATTTAAAATGTTGTCTTCAAACAAAACGTAAAATATCCACTGTGAAATCATAATTCAGATCAACTTCTAATGAAAATAGAATTTTTAAGAATTCAGCTATTTTTTCTTGATAATTTGAAAAACTCTGTGTAAATATTCACTGTCAATATTCGGTAGAAAGGTAAATTCAAAAAATAAAACACACTAATTTCACTTTTATTTTGTATGACCAGGACCGTACCGGATGAAATCTACAGACTTGAATAATTATCATTATATTTATTGTGTTATTTATTTAATGATACTATTTAAGCTTTTCTCTTCATTTCGTAGGGATTTATTAAAATACTTACTTTGGTTCTGATTTATATTCAATGCAAAAAAAAACACTAAAAATTTATTCATCAAATGTTTAATAAAAAAAGTATCATTTCCATATTCCATAATTTAAGAAATGTATTGTTATATTCTTCTGTTACCTACCACTTTAGCAGCTACATTAACATTTACTACAAGTCTAAAACAAAAGACATTTCAAACGATTTTTCTTTGGATGACAGCAGATACAAACAGAAAAAAAACCAAAAGTCAAAAAGTAAGTATGTAACATAAATAGTCAAAAATCCGATAAAAGTCAGCGAAGAACATAACTTACAATATTTTTTAACAATTATCTAATTCCAATGTTGGGATAACATGCATATTATTTATTAAACTAATCTAAAGTTTCAAATTACAATTGTATTAATACATGAACACAAAGATAATGTGCTTAAACACGATGTAGCGTTTTTGTACATAT